>PVJL010003236.1:0-140032 GCA_004026885.1 Lyroderma lyra
TGGTTGTACCAGTTTGCACTCCCACCAGCAGTGTACCAGAGTTCCTTTTTCTCCACATCCTCTCCAGCACTTGTTATTCCTTGTCTTGTTGATAATAGCCATTCTCACAGGTGTGAGGTGGGATCTCATTGTGGTTTTGATTTGCATTTCCCTGATAGCTAATGAGGATGAGCATTTTTTCATATGTCTGTTGGCCATTCGTATGTATTCATGCAAGAAGTGTCTGTAGGTCCTCTGCCCACTTTTTAATTGGGCTGTTTGGTTTCTTGTTGTTGATTCATACTAGTTTTTAGATATTTTAGATATTAGTCTCTTATCAGATGCATTGTTTGCAAATATTTTCCCCCTTTGGTTGGCTGTCTCTTTGCTTTGTTGATGGTTTCTTTTGCTGTGCAGAAGCTTTTTAGTTTAATATAGTCCCATTCATTTATTTTTGCTTTTACTTCCCTTGCCTTTGAAGTCAGGTTCATGAAGTCTTCCTTGAGTCCAACCAAAGTCTTTAAGTTTAGTGCCAATGTTTTCTTCTTTGCAGTTTATTGTTTTGGGTGTTATGTGGAGGTCTTTAATCCATTTTGAATTAATTTTAGCATATGGTGACAACTCACAGCTTAGATTCATTCTTTTGCATGTGTTTTTCCAGTTTTCCCAGCACCATCTACTGAAGAGGCTTTCTTGTCCCCACTGCATATTTTTCATTATGCTTTTTAAAAAAATATATTTATGTCTAAAAAAGATAATTTGTAAAATTGAATTAAATTTTAACATAATAAGAAAATATCTAATGTATCTTATGAGCATATCTATCATTTCAGTTTATAATATAGTTCATATACCAAAAGATGCTTTCTCTTTAAATCTTATAATTTTATATGTTTATAAAAATTTTTAAAAGCATTATATATTTTTACATATTTACATTTTTTATTTAGATATATGTTTTTTTAAATAATGTATATCTAATAAGAAAATATCCTTGACCTTTTTCTATTTTTTTAATGAAATTTAAATAGCCCCCAAAGATAGATAATCTTTTATTTTCCTCTGGTGTTATTATATAATAAAGATATCTCTGTTAACTTCATCAAAGCGGGAGTTGAGTGGTGTAAAAGCTTCCCCAAACTCTACAAATATAAATGCAATTGCATCAGTCTGTGTAATGTAAAATGAGGGTAATAATTTCTATTCTGCATATCTCTAAGGGTCGTGATAAGGATCCATGGAAATAAAATGTAAGAAAGCTTTCTTCAAGTTCTAAAGTATGTGTCTGGGAATATGGGAAAATGGTGACATTTTCATTCCTAAGTATTGTCAGATACTACTTATGAAATGAACGATTGCTTGTAAAACTGTGTTACATGTAAAGTGATGCACACTATAACAATGGCACCTACATTGTGTTTGAAAGTTATGATGATATAGTTTACTTTAGAAACTGTGAATTCCACATGATATAATGATTCTTTTCTCAAATACTCAAAGAAATGTTTGTTACTAATATTAATGGCTGAGAAAATGTTTATTTTGTTTTACTTAAAATTTGGGGCTAGTACTGTAGCTTTTGTCATGTATTAATTAATTTAATACATATTTTTCAATTCAAAATAACTTCATCGCTATGCAACAAATACCATAGTTATTTTTTCAAATCTTAGTTATTTTTCAAATGCCTATGTTGTTCCTTTACAAAAATAATTTATAAGTATATTTTCATATAATTTGTATTTGGCTTTAAACTCTTTCATTAGAATTGTTAGAAATTCTTAACTATGCCCTAGGCCTGCACCAAAATTTTAAGTCACATGTATTCCATGTTACATACAGTAATGGAAGGGCATTAAGAAATATATATTTATTATCTTGCTACTTAGATGTGTTTTTACCTAATTTATTTTATTATATAACAAATATAAAATTTTAAAGCACTTTCATTTTACTTACTTAGTAAAACATTGCATTTTAGAATATTTTTAATTTTCTTGTTTACCAGGCTAAGTGTTTTGGCATGTATAAGACCAAGGTAATCTAAATGTAGGCAAAAATTACTACTTGCTACTTCTGAGTTCTATGTTTTGCTTAGCACTTTTTCCATATAAATGTATATTTACTAAGATACACATTCTTTACATTGTTCACCCTTAAGTAAGGATCTAACTCCAGTGACTAATTAGAAGGTATAAATGTTTTATAGTGACGTTCACTGTGGTATAATCTCATACAGACAGATAATTATCTGAGTTTAGTAACAAGTAAATACAGATATCCAGGAAAACAAAATCACATTCTGAAGTTAATGTATTGAAAACGACAAAAAAACACACTGAGAAAATTACAAAATTGGTCTTCTCCTGAGCCTCACTCTCTACTTCCCTAGAATGAGAGGATTTCTGAAAGACATTCCAGTCTTGACACTCCTTGATAGGATGGCTCTACTTAGGCTTTGCAGGTGAATTCTGACAACTCAAACAGAAAATTGTATTTTAGAAAAATCACACCTGGACTTTATGCTTTAAAACCTCAAATCTCTAAATTGTTCATCTGCTCACCCAAACACTAACAATGAAATAATTTAATATTTAACTGACAAATAAGTGATATAGGGGAAGAAGAAATAGAAGATGACTTCATGTGTATGGCATATCTACTATATACTAAGTATCATATTAAGTGACTTAGTTCATAGCTAAGTGTGGATGCAGATATACACATATATGATGGTAGTAACTAGTGAGTTCTTACCTAAGAAATTATAAATAATTCAGAATTAGATCTATAATAATCAAGGCATTGTGGTATTTGAAGTAGCATAAACACACAGATCAATGGAATAAAACAGAGAAACCAGAAATAGATCCACGTAAGTGAACGCAACTGATTTTTTACAAAGGTGCAAAAACAATTCAATGGACAAAGAATAATCTTTACAGTAAATGTTGTTGGAACAATTGAATATAAATAGAAAAAGAAACAAGACCTAAATCTTACCTTTTATAAAACAATTAACTCAAAATGGATCAGAGGTCTAATTGTAAAATGAAAATCTATAAAACTTTCAGAAGAAAACATAGGCGAATGTATAACTTAGTGTTTGACCAAGAGTTCTGAGTATGATAACAAAAGCAAGGGGAAAAAATCAATAAACTAGACTTCATAAAAATTTAAAACTTTTGCTGTGAGGGATCCTGTCAAGGTGAAAAGAGAAATCACTGAGAAAAAGTATTTGCAAATTGTGTATCTGAGAGAGGACTTATAAGGCAAATACAGTATAAAGAACTCTCTAAATTTAATAGTAAGAAAACACTCAATTCAATTAGGAAATGGACATAAGACTTGAACAGACAATTCACCAACAAGGATATGAAGATAGAAAATAAGTACATGAAAAGATATTCAATATTACTAGCCATTAGCGAAATGCAAATAAAGCCACAATGAGCTACCATTACATACTTACCGTAATGACTAAAACGAAAAACACCGACAACATCAGGTGCTACCAAGGACGTGGAGCTGTTAGACTGCTGGAGGCAACGTGAAATGATAAAACTACTCTGGAAACCAGTTGGACAGTTTCTTATAAAGTGAAACATTCACTCACAATCCAACCCAGCAATTACACGTGTGGGTATTTATTGTAGCGAAATGAAAACTTGTGTCCACACAAGAACCTGCATGCAAATATTCCTAACAGCTTTTTTTGGTAGTATCCCAAACCTGGAAACAACCCAAATATCCTTCAATGGATGAACAGATTTTTAAAACTGTCTATACAATGGAATGAAAAGGAGCAAACTCTTGATATATGCACCAGTAGGTGATTTCAGGGCCATTATGCTGGGTGAAAGTCAGTCTCAAAAGGTTACATACTATAGGATTCCATTTGTATAATGACAAAATTATAGTGATGAAGAACAGGTAAGTGTTGGCCACAGGTTAGGACTGAGAAGAGGAAATGATGATAGCAGGTTAGTGTCAGGGGCTTCCTTTGTGATGGGAGGTGGTTATATAAATCTGTACGTGTGATAAAATTTCACACACACACACACACACACACACACGAAGAAAGGAGGGAATGTAGAAGCTAGTGGGATGTGAACAGGTTCTATGATTTAGTAGTACTATACGAATGACAGTTTCCTGGTTTGAACATTTAATATGGTTACCTAAGATATTATTGCAGAAAGCTGGGTGAATGATGCATAGGAAATGCTGAACTGTTTTTTCAACCGCCTGTGAGACTCAAACTATTTCAAAATAAAATTAGCTTTTGAAAAGTACTATGTGGTATGACTGAATTGTAAATTTACTTCCTCCTGCAACTTCAAGTCTGTATGAATATCTTACACTGGTTAAAAAGGGGGGAAAAACAGCATGACACATCTAAATTACTGAAATCCATACTTCAACAGATATGTGAAGAACTAGATTTCTGAGTGAATTTTCTAGTAATAAAATCTTCTAGAAATAATGTTTACGAAAAGGAAGGGTGGGGATCAAGCTTTATGGGTCTGACGAGAGCTTGGGAAGTTAAAGAAGGAGAAAGTGAGGAGATCAGAAGCTAAAACCAGAGGCTACAATTAGAGATGAAGTCAGGGGAAATGAACACAGGAAAATTAGAGTTGTCAGAAAAAGTTTAGTGATGCGTTTCATTAGGCATTGAGTGAGGATAAAGTCAAAAGTTACGATTTTGACTTCAAATTCTTATTTCTGTAATTTGTTGTCTTTTTATGTTAATGGCTGAACTACTTTGGAAATTTAAAGTTCTGTTTTTTTTTCTTTTTGTTTAAAAAGAAAGCATGGGAATTCTTATCTATTTCATAAGGTGACAAAGTTTATAAGTTATGCCATCATTCTTCTCTAAAATGTCTCTCAAAATTCAAGGAGTCCCTTTGTAATTAGGAGTATTCTGTTATTACTGCAGTGTCTTCATGCATGTGAAATTGTGTACATATTGTTTTAGCATCCTGGAACTTACGTGGACTTCACTCATGACTTCAAATCATTCTCCCATCTAAAGAAAGTAAACTTCCACAAAGTTACAACAAGGAAGAAGGTTACAATCTTCCTAAGTAATATTTTTTTCTAAAGAGGTATGCTAGCATTCTACATCTTTCCTCTAAGTCTGAACTAAAGATTACAAGGCAATGACATTAGCAAATTGGGTATTTTTGATAGGGAAGAGAAGGATCAGTTCTTGGATGAATATTCAGTGCACTCGATTATAGATGCTGATGCAGCCACCATTGCAGCAAATGGACTGCAACTACATGTTTTGAATTATTGAAGCAGTGGCTTGAAACTATTTAGTAGATCAAATGTATTGCCTTCCTTTATGAGATTGATGAGAATGCAGCTCTGCTCACCATACTCCAGTGCAGGGGACTGGAGGGCGTTTTAGCATGCTGAGAAAGGTCAAAGTAAGAAGGTATCAATTCTAAACCTAAAAACACAAACTCCCTGCTACCTATTAAAGTGAATGAAAAAAAAAAAAAAAACGAGCTTATGTTTAGATGTGTACTAGCATCCCAAAGACTTGCTTGAGGCATGAAGGAAGGAAACTACTATGGCTCAGACCATTGGCCATCCTTCAGAGCATATAAAGGAGCGTAGTGCTGGGTGCCGTCTCGTTCCTGAAACATTATCATCTCAAAGCTTACATGCAGCTTAAATAATGGAGACTCCAACATAGAAAATACATTACTGTATTTGGCCCATTTGGGGGCAGATATTCCAGAAACAAAACAGCAAAGTAATTTTGCTATTCAAATTGATTGTGAAATTGATTTTTTTATACAAAGGCTGGAGTCAGATTTTACTATAGGCAAAAGTCTAAAAATTTAGGAAAAGCTCTAATTAGGCAGAATATTAGGTTTCTGAAAACACTTGTACTAGTGATGAAATACCCTTAACACTTACGCTGTGCTTATCTCACTGGGTAAACCACATCAGCCCCAAGTTGCATGACATGGTTTAGTATGTGAGAATACCTTTGGTGAAACATGTTAGATGATGGTTCTTCAATCTGAGATAGTGGGAATTTGATAAGATGGAGTTTTTTCCCCCTCTTATGTGCTTCTTGTTAGCATATCAGATTGATCAGGACTAGAATTCTACCACTCTCTTTCCCCTCATCTGATTCCTTCTACCATCAGAGATCACAAAAAATTTGACTCATTCATTGAATAATTTGGCTTCTGGAAGAAGGAAATATGAAAGTAATGTGCTTTTATAAACACACACACACATACGATTTCTTCCCTTTGAGTTTATAAGTGAAATTTTTTCTATCCTCAGCTAAATTAAGTGATAAGGCTTAGAATAAACCTTTTGAGAGCACATGATTGGAAATCTCTTGGAAAAAGACCAATATTTATTATCAGTAATTTAGAATACCCAATACCTATTACCATTTAGTAATTTAGAATGTCCATGGTAACAAAAAGGCTTAGTTAGTCTATTATATTTCTTTTCCACCCTTTTTATTGATTAATATTTGATACACAGGAAGAGGGAACCCAAAAAAGCAGAATTTATTTATTTAAAAAATTGTGCATTTATTCTTCCATGTTTAAACTTCAGTCCCCTTCAAAGTACTCTGTTTGATGCAATACACCTATCAAAATACTTTTTCCACTGTTCAAAACAGTTTTTGAGCTTGTAGACTTTGATTCCTTTTAGTGCTCCTGCTGTTTCTTGTTTGACCCCTTCCACACCAGCAAACATTTCCCTTTGAGGACTTTTTTCATCCAGTGAAACAAACAAACAAAAAACATCGCTTGGGGTGAGACTGGGTGAATAGGGAGGGTGGGGCATGAGGGGTCATACCATTTTTGGTCAAAAACTGCCAAACACTCAGTGTGGTATGGGCAGGTATGTTGTCACACCACACAGTGTTGGTATAAATCACTCATCATAAAATGGGCAAATGTGTTTAGTCTCCAAAAATAAAATCACTGAAGCTGAACTCAGCCTCTCACAATACCAGCTGGTACACAGATGCAGGTGGGTTTCTAGAACACTCACCTAGTGGAGGAAGCCTGTACTACCAGATAATTCTAGTGATTTAGGGTGGTTCCCCACCTCGTATGTAGAAATACATATAACAAATTCTTTATGAGGCACAATGAATTGACGTTACTGACCTGCGTGACTTAAGAACAATGTCAATAATCTGGCAACTACCTGTGTCCCTTCCCCTGTCACTTTTTTGCCTCCCTGTGCCTCCCTGTGTCCCAAGAGGTGCCACCATTCTGAAACTTGTTTATCCTTTTCTGCTTTCCCTCAGCCCACTTAGTTTTAGAACAATGTATTTAGGTCTAAACAATATATTGTTTAATTTCTTTGTATGGAGACTTGTAAAAATGGTAACCTACTGTACACGCTCCTATTATTTCCTCTGTTTAAGCAACATTTTGTTTCATATATTGTTGTAGATCATTGTAGATCATTCATTTTCACTGTTGCATGAAATCACATTGTGTAAATATTCTATAATTTAATGACCCATGACCCCATCAACAGGCATTTGGGACATTCTAACTGTCATACAGTTACACAAGCCCTTATCGTTGCCCATTTAAGGTTGGATAATCCTGACTACTAATAATAGGCTAAAAAGTTTCTTTAGATAGAACAGGGTTAGCACCACAATAAATTATAGTTTCCTGTAAGGAATAACCCAAAGAGGTTCCTTAGGTTCTACTGATCACGATGCTTAGCCCTTCAGCAAGTCACATTACTGGATTTTTGTTTATTCATCCCCTTTTTTGCACATGTTTTGTAACATATTTCATGTTTACTTTGAATGAACATGGTCTCAGTTTTGGGATCTTAGAGGGAAAAATATTTTCTATAATGGGAAGAATTTGTGCTTTGGATTAAGTCACATCTGGATTTAAATCTGATTTTGTCACTTTCTGTGAGAACTTAGACAATTTATTCAACTTTCCCAAGTATTAGTTTCTGCTTGGATGAAATGGAAAATATAATTTATATGCATAAGATTGTTATCATTATTAAATAATTATTAATGTTTAGCATAATGTTTGGCACATAGATGGTGTTTAATATTTAGGGAATAAAGGATTAAAGAGGGAATAGGCAAAGAGGTGAGCAAGAAGGCCACATAAATGTGTGAATTAGGTGTAAAATAAATTTTAGTGGTACATGCTATTGTAATGAGAGAACAGATGTGCCTCATCATGGGGCTGTCAGATCATACACCAAGGCATGTTCTCTGGAAGTATGCAAAATGCTGGATTTCTGGTCAAGATGGCTGAGTAGATAAGTGCTGTGCTTGTCTCCTCTCATGAATACAACAAAATTACAACTAAACTACAGAACAATCATCACTGAGAATCATCTGAAGCCTAGCTGAACAGAAGTCCTACAACTAAGGACATACAGAAGAAGCCATGTTGATACTGGTAGGAGAGACAGAGATGCAGAATGGGCTGGTCCCACACTCATGTGTGGCAGTTTCAAACTGGAGGGATATATTGGCTGTGGAGGTCACCCTGAGAAGTGAGAGGACCCAGCCCCATATCAGGCTTCCTAGCCCAGAGAAGTCCCCATAACTTCTGGCTGTGAAAACCACCAGAAATTGTGACTGAGTGAGATGAACTAGAGTCCTAGGCATTCTCTTAGAGTCTACACACAACTTACTTTCTGATGGACTCACTTGCTCTGAGCTCCAGCTCTAGGGCAGCAGCTCCAAAGGCACCAAGGACATATGGAGAAGAACTGAGTCAGTCATCTGGCTTCAGGGTGAGGGCTGCAGGCATAGCTTTCTCCCAGACAGAAGTACTGGCAGAAGAAATTGTTTCTTTGTTGATTTCTCCTCCC
Organism: Lyroderma lyra; assembly: GCA_004026885.1. Lineage (NCBI taxonomy): Eukaryota > Metazoa > Chordata > Mammalia > Chiroptera > Megadermatidae > Lyroderma > Lyroderma lyra. The sequence goes on from PVJL010003236.1 coordinate 8,842, forward strand.
ATCCCACACTGCAAATTCAGGCAGCTGCCATATCTGAGTCTCTAGCAACCTGACTAGCATGGTTTGCACTACCCTGCTGATTCCCTAAAATCCCATGCCAAACAACGTACAGGCCCCTCAAGCGGCGTCTAGTGGCTTTTCTGTACAAATGGCCTGTCTTGACTTAAGCTGCAGACTTTCCTAAAATCTCTTAAAGGCTCACAAACTGCAAAGCAGAATCTGGCCTCAGCATGTCCTGTACCTCTTCTAAGCAGCCCCAAGCCTGGAATGAATGGCAGCTGCCCTCAGTTTGCAGCTTAGCCTCTCTCAGGCACCTGTTAGCTTATCACAGGTAGAAAACATCTGCAGATTGCTTTGTGACTCATACCAAGTGGCCCCAGGAAGGTAAAAAATGGTGGTTGAACTTGGCCTACAGCAGGGCCCCTCCCTGGAGATCCTGGGGCCAGCATGCCAGGCAGCCAGCTTCAAACCAAGCTGGAACACTGCCAGGTCACCTCCACAGATGCTATACCCAAAGGGCAGACTGGGCAGGCACCAATTTCTACTAAAGCAAATCCTGCTCTTTAAGGTAAGCCCCTGAACAACAGTTCCTCCAATGTAGTCACAGCCAGTCTTCACAATCAATCAGCCTGAGGGTAAATTTCTCCCATTGATGTACAAACAGCAACCAAGGCTCAACTACAACAGAAGAGCACACACAACCCCCACAATGGACACATGTGAAGCACTCTGCTCAGGTGACCAGGGAGACTGTGCCATTGTGTCCCACAGGACACCTACTACATAAGACCACAGCAGCCCTCCCTAATACATAGAAACAAACACAGAGAGGCAGCCAAAATGGGGATACAAAGAAACATGTCCCAAATGAAAGATCAGAACAAAGCTCCAGAAAAAAAACTAAGCAAAATTGGAGCAATCTAACAGATACAGAGTTCAAAACACTGGATATAAGGATGCTCAGTGATCTTAGGGAGAACTTCAACCAAAGACAAGGAAACATGAAAATGGAGATAGAAAACTTGAAAAAGAGCCAATCAGAAATGAAGACTGCAGTAACTAAAATAAAGAATACATTAGAGGGAATCAAGATTAAATTAAAGAAGAGGATCAAATTAGCAATTTGAAAGACAAGGTAGACTAATAAAAACAGCAAAAAGAAAAAGATTCCAAAAAAAGGAGGATAGTTAAAGGGGTCTCTGGGACAATATCAAGCATACCAACATTTGTATCATTGGGGTACCAGAAAGAGAAAACAAAAAACAAGGGATTGAAAACCTATTTGAAGAAATAATGACTGAAAACTTCCCTAGCCCGGTGAAAGAAATAACCTAGAAAGCACAGAGCTCCAAAACAGGCCAACACCAAGACACAACATAATTAAAATGGCAAACATTGAAGACAAAGAAAGATCTTAAATGCAGCAAGAGAAAGGCAATTACCTACAAGGGAGCTCTCATTAGACTTTTCAGCTGATTTCTCAGCAGAAAACTTTGCAGGCCAGAAGGAATTGGTACTAAATATTCGTAGAGATGAAAAGCAAGGATCTGTAACAGAGATTACCCAGCAAAGCTATCTTTAGAATGGAAAAACAGATAAGAGTTTCCCAGATCAAAAAAAAAAAAGAAAAAGTAAAAGAGTTCATCACCACCAAGGCAGTATTACTAGAAGTGTTAAGGGAACTTCTTAAGAAAAAGAAGAAAAAATGAAAACAATAAATATAAAATGACAATAACTACGTATCTATCAAAAATTGCTTTCAATGTAAATGGGTTAAATGATCCAAACAAAAGACACCCTATGGTGGCTGAATAGGTAAGAAAATAAAACTTTTACATACGCTACCTACAAGAGAGTGACTTCAGATTACAAGACACAGACTGGAAGTAAAAGGATGGATAAAGATATTTCATGAAAATGGAAATGGAAAAAGAAGGCAAGGTGGCATACTTATACCAAGCAAAGTAGACTTTAAAATGAGATAAAGAAGGGCCCTGTAATCCCACTTTCGGGTATTTACCTGAAGAAATTCAAAACACTACTTTGAAGGGATGTGTGCATCCATATGCTCATTGCAGCATTGTTTACAATAGTCAAAATATGAAAGCAACCTTGGTATCTATCAATGGATAAATGAATAAAAAATAGGTGGTGCATATATACAATGGAATACTACTCAGCCATAAAAAGAATAAAATCTTGCCATCTGCAGCAACATGGATGGACCTGGAAGGTATTTTGGTGAGTGGATTAAGTAAGACAGTAAAAGAAGGATGCTATATGATTTCATTTATATGTGGAATATAAAGAACAAAATAAATGAACAAATAAAACAGAAAGAGAATCATAAATACAGAGGACATTTTGATGGTTGCCCAATGGGAGGGAGGTTGGGGGCATGGGTGAAAAAGGTGAAGAGATTAAGAAGTTGGTAGTTACTAAATAGTCAGGAATGTAAAGTATAGCATGAGGAATATGGTCAATAATATTGTAATAACTATGTATAATGTCATATGGGTACTAGATTTATCAGAGTGATCATTTTGTAAGTTATATATTAATGTCTAGTCACTATTTTGTACACCTCAAACTAATATTATAATTAAAAAATTAAAGTTTATATATATATGTAAAATAGGCTCATCAAACAAAACATATCTGCAAATGATTATCCTGGCTAAACATTATTCAGTCTGTAGTTGATAGCACTCTCATCTAGGATGTGGTAATTATCTAATGTGTGACAAAAACAAACCATCTTCGGCGTGCCTACTACATGTCACATACACTCCTGGGATGAGAAACGAAGGAAGTACTGTTGCAAAAACCTCATCCCTTTTCTTAAGAACCTGAAAATCGTACCATGTCTCTTGTGACAGGGTTTCCTGACACTGTCACCTTGCTTAGGAAGTTCCTCCCTACCTCAGATATGCCTCATGGAGTACGTTCAGGCCAAAGGGCTTTGAATACCAAAGCTAACCTTTCAAAGCTGCAAAGCACGTAACACTTATAAAGCAAAGTAAGCCTGTTGGTTTCTCCATAGCAGGTATACACTTGATGTTCATTTCTACTTCTCCTCTCATTTTTCCTATCTTCTAGACCTTTCCTACTAGTTCCTGTTTCTCTCATTTTCTTTTCAGAGCCCATAGCCTAAAACAAAGATGTTCTGGACAGCCCATTTTTGAATCCCTTTTATTCACCTCTTGCTAGGAACAACTCTAACGAAACAATCATGTTGCTTGTCTAATTGACATAGTTCAAGTTCTTGGTTTGTCTTATACTATCTATGTTTTTAGTACAAAACTTTTCCTCCCATCGCATTGTCAATTCAAGTAAGTATGGTCTACCATACTGAATTTAAAACATACTTGAGCATATTTTAAAGTGGCATCAATTTAACTGAAAAAAATGTTGGCTACATTATATCAAATGCTTACATCTTAAGTACACATGAAACTTGAAAACCGTTGGTCATTCGGGCTGCTTTTCACCCTTTTAAAAACCTGATATTATGTACTTTGCTCATTATTGCTGCTAGGTGATTAGCCCAGGTCCATAATCAATCTGGCCTGGTTGCCTTGCATGCCTCAATGATTTCACTTTATTTGGCCTTAATAATCTCCATGGAGGAAACCTGGCAGCAAATTGCCTGGCAATTTTACATCAAATCACTGGCAATTTTCTCTTCTCATCACTCTATTAGGGATATCCGAAACACCAAATGGGCAGAGTCTGGCCTGTTCATTTTGTCAGATTAATAAGGAAAATAAAACATAAAAATCATACAATTAAATATTATATAATAGATGACATGTGAAAGCTGTGGAATTCCAACCTTTGGGCTGTGCTGTGCTCCCTCCACACCGGCTGGAGAAGTGAGAAGTGCTAATCTGACTTTTCTGCCTCCCTCTGCTGCATGCCTCCTGATTCTTCCTTCTCCAGCGCCTCGTACGTGAGCATCACCCCCAGTCTCTCCAGAGCCGTAAGCAACCTTTCTGGTCTATTATTTATTCTCAGTTCTGCACTTCTTCTCTGGACTACTAAGATAGCCACAAGGAATGATTCTGTTGAGGAAGGGGCTGAGGTAAAACCCATTTTCTTTCTAAGAGCAAGTCTATTTGCGTCATTTCTCTTCTGTGTTGCTAGTGTCCGGCTGCTTGCCGTAGTGGCATGCTTCAACAGGAAGAGCTTGGCTTCTAGTGTTTAGGACCTTGGAGGACTGTCCCCCATCTGAGAGCAGCACAGCAAAAACCACCCACTGGGTGTTCTAGATCTCAGTGCATTCAGCAAAAATTAAAAGGACTTCAAAATGACCAGTAGTGACTTAAGCAAATAGGAGTTCATTTTTCTTATATAATCATACATTTAGACACAGGAAGTCTACTGCTGCTACCCCACAATGCCATCAAAGACCCATGCTCATCGGGCTTACCTTTCTGCTGTGTGAACTAAGCATGCAGTTTGGTCCTCATCTTTACCAAATGGCTACTGCACATCCCTATATCACATCTGTGTTCTAGGCAGGAAGAAAGTAGAGGGGTATATACTGTCTTCTCACAGGGCTTCTCCTCTGGGCTTCCCTTCCCCCGAAGTTTCTGTTTACATCATCACGGACTCAAACTGCATTATGACCAATACAGCCTATAACCATGGCTGGGAAATTAAGTGGTTTAACTTTCCAATGCTTGTAAAGTAGGAGTCAGAAATTTTGCAAACATATTGCCCCTTCCATTGAAGGTTAAATCAGAGAAATTCAAGGAAATTGTATTTATGAAGTGCATATAATGAATGCTATGTTTATCTGTTACATTTTGTTACAGTTTTGACTAGGGTGCTTAAGGCACTACATAAGTAACTTTCAAATGGTAAACATTTTGCAAAATAACTAATTACTTAAAAATTATATTGCAAGGCCAAAAGTATATGAAATAATAAGGGAAGATGACAAGGAGGGGATAATACAAAAAGAATCACGTGAAGAAATGGAAGATGGGAGAAAGAAAACAATCAAATATGATGACAGTAAATTAGAAACCATCCTAAGTGATTATTTCTCAAAATCAAAGTCAACTTGCACTCAATCCCATCTTCCCAGGGTGTTAATGATGATGCTGCAGGAGAAACAGAAATCCAGATGCTTCAGCGCCTCCACAAAAATACATACATAATAATTTTCAAATATGGAATAAAATGATTTTATTATTGCTACACAAGAATATTAGACCATAGGCTAAAAAACCAAAAACAAAAACACCCCCCCCCCAACATTTTCTCTATCTAAGGAATTCAAAACAATAACAGACTCAGGAGAAATTTGCTAACAATATAAGAGTGCTATTAATATACATAAAAATGCAAGTGAATCGAAGATTCTTTGCTCATTCTCTCGCTCTTTTTTCTCTCCTTCCTTCCTTTTTACTCTCCCTCTTGCCCTCTACTTTCCTGCACACACACACACACACACACACACACACACAGTTAATCCAAATGTTATATTTCTCAATAGCATTTAATAAAATATGTATACATTTTAATAACAAATACTTGTATTTGTGAATAAAAGTAAGGCAGAATATTAGAACATATGGTTTAATATCGGGGAACAAATGATCTCAGGTTATTCCCCATAGTTTTCACATTTTGTACAAAGAGGCCGATGGGAAGGCAGTAACACGTCCCACTATCCAGCTTCTCCTTTGTCCCAGCTGATCCCCACGTGCAGAAAAATGCACACACAACTTGCTGCACACTTATTATGTAGCCTTAAAATAGTTCCCAAAAATGTTATTTACATTTAAGGTGATGCCTTCACCATCTTAGTACTATGATAATAGTTTTTATTTTCAATAACACCTCAAAATCCACTTTATATTTGTACATATACCATGATTCTACAGTGGTGAATATGTTCGTAACCATTTTGTGATTAACGCATTTAAGAGAAATGTCATGAAGTGTCAATATTTTATCACAGTAACATAGTGTCATTTCAGATCCATTTCATTTGACGTAATTTCTGAGCACCTGCCATGTGCCAGATATTATGATTTTCTCTTTACTTGTCTGTAGCCTTGGTATAAAGACTGAAGACTCAGCATGGGGTCTCTTACTCTCCATTCAAGTGCTAGCATCTGACCTAGTGTCTGGCACGTAGTAAGTGTTGAATAAATGTTTGTTGAGTGCATGAATTGACAGGCTTCTGAAAAGCCTGTTTCTGTTTGCTGGTCTACTTCTTGGTCATCCTGGATCTAAACCTTCTGTCCCAAAAGATAACCCTTTTTCATGTAGCAGAATTTCAGGCTGAATGGCCATTCCATTTGTTTCCCAGCCACCTATGCCTGTGCCTGTTTAGGGTGGTACTTGAGTGTATACTGAAGGCATGTCTGTTGCTCGTCCCCCTCACCACTCCCTGAACTCATAGCACTAGCTGGAAACTTACTGGTTGTCTTCTCAGACTCATTCTGTTGTGAAAATCAAGCACTTCTCAATGGAAGCATCATTGAATCTCCCCAGTTATCCTCCCCACAGACTGCAAAACTTCCACAAATGTCTTTTTTTAGGCTCATTTTCTTAAAAAGTAGAAATAGCACTGGTAAGTATAAAACTATTGATATTATTAAATATAAATAATTTTAAAATAAATAAGTTGATCAAATTCCTTTTCTCTCTGAGAGAAAATATCCAGCGCTTTTTGTGACTCCTAAAAGTTTCCACACGGTTCTCAGGGATTCGAGCCATCTTGTGCATTTAACAGGAAGCCACAATATTTTATGTGAACTGCTTTGTAAGGTTAATAGGCACACAAAACAAGGCTAGTGAATGTTTTCTTTCCAAGAAAAAATGTTTGTTTGTGAAAACACCGGGTTTTTAAGGTTATGATTGTGACATATTGAGACAGTGCCTCAGCTGCGTATTACACATACTAGACTCTGTGACTCACTGCAGAGAATCACCGTAGAGTAAAAAATTAAAAATATGTTTGAAATGTCTAACTCCATATTTAGAACCAACTGCCAACCACCATGATACAGGGCTTAATTTTATGCTTAATTATGAAATAGCTAGAATATGAATGATCTCTCATCAAAAACTACTTCAGGTCAATGAATTTCTAAATAATTCCTGAATCTACCTCTTCCCTTATGCAGTACAGAGAATCTATACTTTTAAATACCTATTAATGTTCTTAGAAGCTGTAAATTTGAATCCTGCTCTATAAACTAAATTGCTTTGTAATTCTATGTTGCTTTTCTGCCCCAAGTTTTCTTCCCACTATAGAAATGGATATTAACATAATACTTTTCTCATGGAAGCACTGTGAGGTTTAATTAGTTAATGCACAGAGAACTCTCTGGGAAACTCAGAGGAGAGATATTGTATAACTATAGAGTATTATACTGAAGTTTCTAAACTGAATTATATAACAATGTACATTTTTCTAGATGGATATTTTGGTACTATATTCTCTGTGCCAATATTATAATCTAAAATAATTACAGTAGCTTTTCTTTTCAAAAAAAGACATCTTTTTCTTAGAATGCCAAATGCTACGAGTCTTTTAGCTATGGTTAAAATGATAGCCTTAGCAGGTTTCTATTAAGAACCAAAAGTCATGTCTAACAAATCCAACGTGAATGAGGAAAATGATGGCCACAGTTGGTGTGGGCTGTAGATGTTTATAACGACATGCTGACACCATTAGAGCCCCATTGGTGCTCTAAGTGGGGGCTTACCACGAATCTACATGGAGAGCCAAACTTGAATTTAAAGCAAAACTTGATGAAATAGTGTCTAGGTAGTAAAAGGCAACAATTTTAAGAGGTGGGGAAAACTCTGAATGTCACAATGACAACCCTAAATTTTCTTTTGTTTGTTCCACTGAATTGAAAGCAATAACAACGCATCATCCACCTATTATGCATTAAGTCCCATAACTTGTCAGCTGCTAAAATAATTGTCCAACCATTTAAATATTTCCAATATATGCCAGCAAGCAATGACAGTGTCAAATTCCCCCGAAGTATAGAATTTATGATCTTAGAATCCACTGTGTTTTCTTGCACTGAATCCCTCATGCATATATATTTAAAACCCTGCTTCTAATAACAGAATTATTTGAACTCATAGTGCCTGTCATCTGTTATTCTCAAAGTACTTTACTAATAATAAATTATCTGTGAAATTTGTCTCTGCTCTCAGCACCTCTGCTTCTGTTTCAGCAGCCTGTTCCCCACGTTGATGCCGTCTGTCCTGCCAAGATGTCTGATTAGAGAGATCCGCAGTAGAACTGGAGACCAGGGCCAGATTTCAAGGTAAGTGCCCGGTGGTTCTGCTGCTTTTCTTGTTCTGCACAGGCCAAAAAACTTCCACCTTTGATGCCACACAGGGGTCCATTTCCAAGCCTGACTCCCTGATAAAACTGCAGGGTGAGGGCCAGGACAAAAGCCCTGCCCTGGTCCCCACTTGGTCATAGCTCCTTTAACCTGCACTGCATTCACAGCTCCTCAATCCGTGTTGCCCTTGCTCTCACCCAAGAAGTCAGAATGAGCACTCACTTCTGAGACGGTCAAGTGGAAATCATAACAATCTTATCATTGGCATTAGGAGTGGTGTGTCTTAGTTGTTTTCTACTTTTTTGTGATAGTAATACTATTTTAAAAATAAAGCTTAAAGGATAATAAATATATAAGGGCAAGCATAGGATGGCCAAGTGATCCCTATTAAAAAACTTTAAATAAAGAGTTGTCATTTCACATCTTATATAATACATATCCTCTTAAGTTTTTGTTAGTTAGTTTGTTTGTTTGTTTGTTTTGGTGTGATTGTTAAACCTCTGATCCTAAGCATCTAAAAATTATGAGTTAATTATTACTGTCTATTCATTAGTATTTGTGGATAATGCCTGAGTAACATTATCATTATTAAATTGGTTTTAATTAATTTCTAAGCTGCGTGGCTATTTCTTGCAGACTTTTACATTTATGCAGATAATGTGTGGAGATGAAAATTCTTCAGACTGGTGAAGATGCCAGTGTCATCAGCATATACAGAGGCTGCAAAATTAATATTAGTCCTGAAGTGCAGTCTTTCTTTTTTTTAATCAAAATGTGAACGATCCTGGAATAATTGATATTGTCCAAATGATCAAATAAAGCTTCTGAGCTCACAAATTTGTATTCTTTCTTTCCCAAATTCCACATAGTAAACATTTAAAGTGAAAAGCACCACACCGACTGTCGTTAAGGATGCTGTTTGCACTCTGGACATTTTGGTAAATTTCAGAAGAAAAACAAACACCTGGCTGGGGTCATCACCAGGGTGCTGACTCCATAGCACATTTGTGAAAAGTCGGAGAGGACACCTTCCAAGCAGGGCCTGGAAAGCACATTGCTTTCTCTCTAAGTGTTGAAGAGCCCCCAGATTCAGTTACTGGTCCCCCTGTCTACCCCTCCTCATTAGAAAGTTCTCAGGTCTAAAGATCATATTCACACGGACAGCCAAACTTGTTTTCTCAGCCCCTCTGCCTGCCTGAGCTCTTGATTCATGTACCCACTGTCCACTCAGCATACTCATTGTCATAGCTAATTGGCCTATCATAGTTAACACAGCCAGAAAATTAACTCAATTCCCCTACCCTCACCCAAACCTGATCTTTCCTAAGACTTTCCCATTTCAATTAAGTACTTCACTACCCTCCAAGCACATATTTAGCCCAACATCCTAGAAGTCCTCCGCCTCTCTTTTCCCACCTCCTGCTGCAGCCCTGGAGCGTGCTCTGTAAATCCCAATTCAAACCATTCTTACATCCTCTATGGTGAGGACTAGCTAGTACAAGTCGCTATCATCTCTCATCAGGACTCTTACAATGGCTTCCTAACACCTTTTGGCCTCTCTTCTTGTTCCCTCTACAGTCTTTTCTTCACACAGCAGAGTGATCTTTTAAAATTATCACTCAGACCAGGGCCCTGCACAGTTCAGACCCACCACCATATCCACAGAGTAAAATCCAAGTCTGTTATCATGGTGAACAAGGTCTTCCCTTTCTGGCCACTCTGATTCTCAGATCTCAACTAGAACACTCTACCTCCTGTTCTCAGCCCTGCTAACATTGTTTTTTTTTTTTTTTTCCTCAAAAAAAAGGTGGGTTTATTTCTGCCTTAGGGCCATTATACTGCTGTGGTCATCCATGCACTCAGGTTTATTGAGCACCTACCATGTGATAGGTTGTTTTACACAAAGGGGAAACAGCAGTGACTAAGCACCTACTCTCAAGGAGTTTACATTCTAGTGCCTAAAAGAATGTTTTGTCATCTCTTATCAAGACCCCTGAAATAGCCTCCTAGCCCTTCCTTCTGCTTCTATTCTTCTTCCCTTTAAATCCCACCCACACAGCAACCAGAGAGTAGCATGCTCCATAGAGAGGCTTTTCTGAAGAAGCTCCTCTCTCCACCTCAGGTCCCCATCACTTTTTATTTTTCTCACGGCCCTTTTAGCTATGTAAAATGGTATTATGGACTTATTTGTAGGCTGACCAGATGTACCATTTTGAACAGGACAGAAAACAACGGTACTGTCCCATTTCAAATCGTCAGCCACCTGACACCTTGAATTAGCCCAGTGAGGCAAGGCTGACCATACGTACTGTTTCAGACAGGACAGGACCACTGTTTTCTGTTCTGTTTTGAATGGTACATCTGGTCAGTCTACTTATTTGCCTACTTGTTAATTACCTGTCTCCCCCACTAGACTATAAGCTTCTTAATGGTGGGGATTTTGTTTTTTAATTCCTGTATCCCCAGCTTCTTACACAGCACATGACTCACAGTATAAATTTAATAAACACTTGAGGAGTGACTGCATTAAGAATGATGTCACAATAACAAGACGTGCACAGGAAAGGGTGTAAACCAACTGGATGGAGGTCATCCTCGTGGAAGTGCCTAGGAAAGGTGGTCAGGTATGTGGAGTGGAAGGGGCCACGGGGGAAGCAAGATTATTTACTAAGGGACTATCTATTAAATACCTGGGACAGTGGACACCCACCCTTCAATTGCTCCACGCAGAATGATTTCCATAACGTTTGTCTCAAAACTGAAGTCAGAGTTATCCTCTCTAAGGCAAGCTTTTCCAGCCCGTGGGTCATGGGCCACATGCAGCCCAGGACAGCTTTGGATGTGGCTCAACGCATCATACACTTCCTTAAAACATTACGAAAATTATGCACGAACCATTTTTTTTTTTTTAGTTCATCAGCTATCATTAGTGTTAGTGTATTTTATGTGGGGCTCAAGACAATTCTTATTTCAACGCAGTCCAGGGAAGCCAAAAGGTTGGGCACCCCTGCTCTAAAGAAAGGGAACACTCCTAGATCTGTTAAAGTAGCTATTACTGCAATAGAGAGAGGAAAGCAGTGGCTGGAGTAAACGTGGACCTTTCCGACAGAGAACAAGAGCAGGGAAGGCAACGACACCTGAGGGACGTATGCCGAGGAGCCTGCCTGCTCCTCTGACCTAGTCCCCTAAATTGAAGTTTATTTGCAGGCCATGATCGTTTCTGGAGAGCCAGAAGCGAACTTGAGCAATTTGCTTCAGGGAAGAAAATGTTTGTCTATTGTAATTAGAGTTAACATTTGCATACCATTTGCCACATTCCAGACACTGTTGTATGTGCGTTAAATATCTTAACTTACTTAATTTTTTCGAAGACCCCATGAGGTAGGTACAGCTATTGTTCTTCTCTTTGTACAGATAATGCACAGAAATGGTGAAGGGACAAGCCCTCACAGCTTTTAAATGGCTTAGTAGGAACATGCTTAACCACTACTGTCCTTGGTGACATCTATACCATTGCCCTATGGTAATCCACTTTGCTCTCCATTAATTAATAGAAATGAAAAGTAAGGAAAACAAAACATGAGTTAAATATACAACACCAAAAAGAAGGACCAAAGGAGCAAACAGAACACTTAACACTCTTAAGAAACAAAGTAGCTTTTCAACTAAGCTTTCATGAATATGTTGGGCCCCTGAGTTGGATATGCAGAAAGGAGATGAAAATGAGAACCAGGGAAACACGGATTGCTTCTCTTTTAGTCTGCTGTTGTTCCTGCTTAGAGTTTCACTTGCTAACTCGTTTGCAATGCTTCCAAAGTGAACTCAGGTCACTGACTACAATGGTGTCGAACACAACCAAATCCTTGGCAAGGGATATTGTCATTCTTTGTCTGAGCCCAACAATTATTATTTTTTGCAGCAGAGTTTAAATGTAGTTGTAAATCTTAATGGTTATCCATGCTTCATTTGTGAAATTCAAAGCAAAGTTTACCCTTAAAATTTTTATAAAACTTTTTAAATAGAGATTAAAGAAAATTAGACTAGTCAGGATATGACTTCTTTTATCAAAAAGTACTATTTCTTATCTTTACGGAGCTCTCAAATGTATGTTTATGTGTTCATTAATTTTAAAAACTGCAGCTAACTCTAATTTAATCTTGACTAAGTTGGCAGCAACATTTCAGATGTGCTTTGTCGAGTCAATGCAACAATTCTTTTTTTCCCCATAATTTTACATGAAGTGTGTTTCATGGAATTATTTTCATAATTATAAATATGAAAATAATTTTGAAAGAATGCCTCGCAGAGGAGAGCAAAAAGTTATACGACCTGTAAAAACATTAAAACATAACACAAAAATTGCAACACATAAGTGCTTGAATCGGTTGACAAAACAGAGAAACTATTGTTTGAAATCATTACCGTTGTACACCCGCATTATCAAAGAAGAGTTTTCTTAGTGTGAGTGAGTTATCAAGGGACGCTGCTGAGACAGTTATAAGACATCTAGACAAAGAATAAAATGCTGTGGAGAATTCTGAAAGAAGATGTGAATAAATGGAGAGACCAGTTAGGGTTGCTTGGCAGCCCCCACTGGAGGCCTGCGTGTGAACCAGAAGCTCCATCATTTACTAATATATTTCCCTGACTCTAAAGTGGATATTGTTGGGATTCGAAGGTCGGGCTTCCACGAGGTGGTGCAGCAAGTATGAGAGCTCACAGACAGGACTCCAGCCACCGAGGACCGAAGCCCCGAGACTTGGAATCCTCACGTATTTATTGAGGAAAGCAAACAAAGCAGGCAAGCCAAATATTTGGCTAGGATAAACATTTCTTACTTTAGTTTTCACAGTAAACGTTGTGTTGGTACTTCTACAGGGAACTTGTTATTCTTCTGTGACCTTGAGCCCAGGCAAAGCTCCGGCTGGCCGGGACACTGTGGCCTGGAGGCTTGCCTCTCAAGCGTGTCCCTGTGCGAACTCGGCATCTCAGCATTTCCTTCGCTGCCTCCTAAAAGCTCAAGTTCTCTTAGTATTTCTCCATGCTCCTTCGGATATCTCCCCCCAAACCACCCCTGAGAGAATATAAACTCCTCAGGGGCAGGTGTCTTTGCAGATTTGTTCACTATTGTGTCCCAAGCACCAAGAGTAGTGACTGGTGCAACATAGGCCCTCAAAAAAATAACTGGGTACTGAGTGAATGAATAGGTCTCCCTCCCCAGGAGACTGAGAGACCCTTGGGAGCAAGAACCATGTTTAATTGGGCTTCGTATATCCAGCACCCAGTTCATTGACTGAGACCTCTTAATCAGGTGTTCTACAGAGTACCTCTTACTTTGGGTATGTCTATCATGTCGTGATTAGATTACAGTTATAGGTTTGGGGAAAGAACATCACAGAGGTGCAGTGTACTTGTCCACTAGGTTTTAATAATCCCAATGATATTGCTATTTTACAAAGCAAGGTGAGCATTTGTATCACATGCAGCACATGCCAATTTTGGGTTGTGCGAAGCCTAGAAATCCTGGTAGATAATTTTGTTTACCAGAACTATTTAATATATATTCTAGATGTACAGAGATAGCCTGGAAGCTTAATCTGGAGTGGGGGTCAAGGCCTAAATTAAATAGTTCAATAGAAACACCTACGTCTGTTTGGGTCCTTCTTGTCACTAACCCCAGCTACTGCTGGAAAAGAGAAAATGAAAAAGACTGTTTGGAAAGCATATACCAAGCTTCTTATACTGATGTCAGGGGGGATGACACACAGACTCATTGACTCATAGTAACTCTAGTATTTGTTGAATGAATAAATGACTAACTAGCCAGGCCACGAAAACACATTTCCTGCTACTAATGATAGAATATTGGGCTTTGGGGACAATGGATCTGACCCCATAATGTTGGGGAGTTTTGCTCTTCCGATGTCAGTATAACCTGCAAAATTACTTTTATCACAGATAGCTGAAGAGAAATCACCAGTAAGATCTCATTAAAGGTTACATTAGGTATAAAAGCTAGAAATTAAGTTGAGCTACACGTGTCTTCATGCTTTTTTTTTCAACCAAAGACCCTAGAAAACAATTTTTGTTTGTTTTATTGTAATTAGATCAGTGTATCTAACAACCTTAAGTTATGGCATTTATATTTTTTTACAAAATCGAAATGAAGTGTATTGTGGACAGTGCTAAAAAGAATTTTCTTTCACCTGCCAAACTTAACTGTAGTATAAATTCCTATCAGTATTTTATTATGTTTAAGGCTTTCAGTTGGAGGAATCTAAGAATGCACATATTACTGGGAGGGCAATTTTTCTATTTCTGAAATAATTCTTCCTTATGAATGTCCCTGCCTTAAAGAAAATTTGGATAACTTTTTCTCTTTGAAAAAAAACTCATATGATTGAAGGGATTTCACCTTCAAAGAGTTTTACTCCAGAGGGAGCCCCCTTTGAGAATTTTAAGCATTGCATGGGAAATGTATTCTTTGAAGATTTTCATGTTAAAAAATAGTTGCATGACTTGGGTATCCTCTTTGAAGTTTTTTAAAAACAATATTTAAAGGATTTCCCCCTTTGAATGTTTTTCAGATACTAAGAATGCTTTTCTGAAAACTGTTACTCTCTCTTTGAGTGGTTTGCTTTTCTTTTCATTTTTCTCCATTATTATTATACCTTTAATGATTTTGTTCTAACAAGAAGAATTGAAGATGCTACTATACCAGAGCTCCTCCTACATACTATAAAACTCAGATTGGATTTCCCAGTCTCACCTTGCATCAGATCAGATTCAGAAGTACTATAAAAATTACTGGCTTATAAGGAACCAATATGGAAATGTGACCTAACATAGGTTTTATAAGAATTGGCAGTATCTGAATGAATACTCAAAAGTGTCATAAATTGGTTACAGAAACAGGGAACACCTCAATGAATAATTTCATCATCATATCCCTAAGTCAGATACACCTAAAGAAGAGACAAAGAAACCTATTGGGACAGATTAGATGAAGTAAGTATATCATGCCTAATACCAGGGATTTTTCATTTGATTAATTTCTAGTGAGACTCTGCTAATCCTAGATGCCAAAAATGGCACAAAATGAATATGATGTTGGCCTAACTCTCAAGAAGTTTACAGTCTCACAAGGAGGCACAAAATGCACATGAATAGCTCTAACATAAGGTCTTGTGTTAATAAGTGCATCAGTAATAAAAATGCCTCATCAGAGTTTCAAGCAAGGAAAGGCTATATCTGATTAAGGGGATAAAAGTCTTCCTCCAGGAAGGGACATCTTAGATAAGCATTAAAGCAAGTTTTTCAAATGGAAAACAGTAACCCATAATTGAGTGAAGAAATCAATTTGTTGAGATAAGACTAGTATTTCTTTTAATGAAATAGAATGGTAGAGAATAGAATACAATACAGTAAAAACATGAGTTTACATCATACAAAATAAGAGAAATGTGCTATAATAAAAATTTTGTTTCATTCAATTTTCATGTATGCATGGTGTGTGTGTGTGTGTGTGTGTGTGTGTGTGTGTGTTGGGTTGCAATGTAAAAATACATTTCTTAGAGCGGGTCTCAGTAAAACAAGACAAAACCAAAACCACTTGAAAGCCACTACATTGAAAGGTAGGAAAGATTTCAAGGGGGAAATGAGCTAGGAGAATGGACATGTTTTTGGCAGAATTCAAAAGTCAGAGAAACGTTGAAGGACAAAGTAGTTCACTGTCGGGAAGATAGAGTTCACTGGCGGATGAGATAAGGCTGGAAAAGTAAAACAAGGTGAGGAAAGAAATGAATTTGGGGAGAACTTGAAATCCAAGCCAACAAATTGTCCTCAAGTTAGAGGGGAATGATGAAGAGTTTTGGACAGGAAAACAAGAGTGTGTGCTAGAATAGCTATCAGTGAGAGATTGCAGAAGGAGAAATTATAAGTGAGAGAGATTAGTGTACCTTACAATATTGACTGGATGAAGGTGGCAGTGGTTATTTTAAAAATAAGAAATGAATATATATGAAAATACAAATTTAAAATATTAACATAGAGAAGTTCCCTGGTGGTGCAGTGGCTAAGGCTTCGGTGCTGTCAGCGCTGTGGCCTGGGTTCAATTCCCAGCCAGGGAACTACCCACATTAAAAAAAAAAAAAAATTAACATAGAGTAAAGCATCTTCACTATCATCTCAAATAGAAATGTATTTTTTAAATAAATAAGGTTTAAAAAATTTTTCTCTTCAATTGCATTTTTTCAAATAATAATAATAATAACTTATACTATGACACTCTGCCAATACTATAATATATAAACACATTATAAAATTTGGTAATTAATTCATAGGCATTTTCCAGTTTTCTTATTATTAGCATAAGGGTTTCTTTTCCTTAATCATTTAAAAACTTTAACTCAGAGACTTCTTTTCAAGTTATGTTACGCTTAATTTAGTAAGAGTGTTGAGACCCGTTTATAAAGGTAGAATTCATACTGCTAAGATGCTTAAGAATAACCATAACTTTTAAAAAAACTCTTAACGACCAAAATCATACCTTGTGTTTTATTATGTATCAGTCCCTAGCACAACGTCTGATGCATAGTAGGTAATTTTGCTATATTTGGCAAATAAAATTACAGGATTCCCAGTGAAATTTGAAGTTCAGATATACAGTGAATAATTTTTGGTATAAATATGTTCCATTTCAGATAAACAACAGTAATTTTTAGTATAAGTATGCCCCAAATATTGCATGGCACATATTTACACTACAAAATTACTCATGGTTTTCCTGACATTCAAATTTCATTGAGTGTCCTATCGTTTATCGGGCAACCATCATGCTGGGTAACGCCTTATACTAAATTAATGAGTGAGTGCTTATATGTGGGGTTTTTAGTGTGGTAAAATGTACATGATGGAAAATTGATCATTCAATCACTTGTGCAAACTGAGTCAGTGTATCGACACTGTTGTGCGACCTTTACCACCACCCATCTCCAGATATTTTTATCATCCCAAACTGAAACTCTATCCTCATTAAGCAATAATGCCCCATTCTCCCCTTGCCTCAGCCCCTGGTATCCACTATGTCTACTATCTATTTCTATGAAATTGTCTCTTCTAGGTCCCTCATATTGGTGGAATCATACAATATTTGTCCTTTTGTGTCTGGCTCATTTCACTTAGCATGTCTTCAAGGTTTGTCTATGTTGTGGCATACATCAGAATTTCCTTCCTTTTTAAGGCTGTGTGTGTGTGTGTGTGTGTGTGTGTGTGCACGCGCGCGCGCGCGTGTGTGTGTGTTAGAGTGCTCACATACAGACGACCCTGTAATCCTCATACAGCCTCTCAAGTTTTGTCCCAATTCTGGCACTTTGCAGGGCAGAATTGTAACTCTTTCTCTTGCCTCTTGATAGCCCACAGCTTTCTATTTCTTGCAAGAAATATAAGGGGGTCAGAGGACAACACAACCTGCAGGAGAATCACTCAATCAATTCACCCACTTCTTCTGCTGCAGAGTGCTGCTGCCTCCAGCCATCATCGCTCCCCAACTTGCTGGACTCTGGAGCTTATCAGCCCTATCTTTCCAGACCCAGCCACCTATGTCTTCTAGCTTGACTGAATTTCCTGAACTCCTGACACATTGTCTGATCATTGATCCCTACCAAAACCTTCTTTCCAATTGCTACATGTGTTGGGTGACACCATTATGACATGCTCAGTCCACAATTACATTAAGTACTTCCTAGCATAAGTTGATTCTTTTATATTATTTTGAAAGATTTATACTTACACATTGTTAGCCATTTTGAAAGAATGGTAACTATACATTTAATTTTATGGTAAAACTTTTAAAAATCATCTGAGATATATTCATATAAAAATATTTTGATACAGCTAAGATGTGTTTAATTTTCAACTCTATTAAAGCAATTTTGTACCATTCTCCATATATATGAAATGGTTGCTAAGGAGCACTCAATGTAAATATCAAGCATTTTTGGGCTTCAAAGGGCAAAGAACTAAACTTGGGAGATCAAAAAAAGACAGTGGTTTTCTTTTTTCTTTTTGTTTTTCTACTTGACAACACAGAGAGATATTCTAAAATCTTAGTTTTTTTCCTGCACAGGATGAATCAACCATGACACCCCATGCCTTGCCTATCATGATGCTCATGGTACCTTGTAGTAATTGGTTAGCAGCTCTCCTCTGAGCTAGGTGTAATGCTACATGAGGATTGCCTTGTATTCCCTCTTGTTCTCAATTCCCTGGGCCTAATACAAATCCAGATATGTATGTATGTATGTATGTATGTATGTGTGTGTACATATATATGTGTATATATATATGATATGTGTAATATATATGATGTCTGTCCAGAAAACAATTCATCCATTGTCAATATAACAAGATCAGTTTGCACAACATCAGTGTAACCTGGCAGCCAAGGAGAGTGGACTGCAATGCACGTGTGTGAACAATGAGGACTTCGCTGTACTAGTTAAGGGGGGCACTAGATGCCATTGAATGAAAACGTGTACTGGGTAGCTGTTACATTTAAAATGACAGAGCCAGTAGAGCGGTGAATCTGCATCAAATTTTGCGTTAAGCTTGAACATTCCTCCATGGAAAGTATTCAGATGATTCATAAAGCTTTCAGGGATGATGCAATGAGTGCTGCACAAATAAAACTGTGGCACAGATGCTTCAAAGATGGTAGAAAACCTTTTGAAAGTGATTCACATTCTGGAAGACCTGGAGTAAGCAGAACACCTGAGAAGGGGGAACATGCATGGACTGCACCCAACAAAGACTGATGATTGACTGTGTGAGAACCAGAAGCTGATGTGGGCATTCCAAAAACTACCGTATCTTGCATCTTGTATCTTCTTCAACAAATGCCCCTACACGTGTACCCAGTACACGTTTTCATTCAATGGCATCTAGTGCCCCCCTTATTATGTGGCTGGATAGTTTCCAGACATTGTATAATAATTTTATATGTAATAATCTGTTTATATATTTTTTTGTCCTCATTGTATTTGTTTTTCTTGAAATCCCTAAACATACTTATTATAGATGTTTTAAGGTATTACTGCTAAAACCCCTCATCTCTATAATTTTGGGGTATATTTCTATTGATTGATATCTCAAATATGAGTCTCATTTTTCTACTTGTTTGCATGTCTTGTGACATTTTTGTATTGAGTTCTGAACATTGCAAATTTTATATTACTGGATGTTTATGTTTTGTTATCTTTTAAACAGTGTTGAATTTTCTTTGGTAGGCATTTAAGTTACTTTTGGATCAGTTTGACTCTGACATGATTTGTTTTGTAGGTTGGTCAGGGATAACCAAGAGAAGACTAAAGACTAGTGCTAGTTTAGCCCTACCATTAAGGTCTTACCTTGCTGGGGTCTCGACTGAGTGTCCAGGGAGTTCAACAAGGACTCTCTACTGTGAATCTGCACGATCCATGTGAATGGTAGGCACTGCTCAGCTCACAGCTCCTCATTCTTTGACCAGCCTGAAAAAGTTGCACCCTATATGTGCAGTTCAGTATTTACTAATGGACTCTAGGGTAACTTGCAGATTTCTGGAGCTCTTTCCCTGCTCTTCTTCCTCTCTAGGTCTCAGTATTCCAAGTTACAGATGATTTAGCCTCTCCTAAATCTGATATTTGTCACCTCAACTTAATGAGACTTTCATGTTCTGCTTTGCCCAACTCTCTCTTCATGACTTTTCAGAAAGCGGTTTTAAGCACAAAGAGATCAAGCCCATTCGTCTCGTTTTCCTTTTTTCAATCCTGTACTACTTGTCCAGTGTACAGAAACCATTGGTTCTTTATGTTTTTTTCAACTTTTCTAGTGCTTTTTATTTTAATAATCAGAAGGCAAGTTAGGTCCTAACTACTCTTTAATGGCTAAGGACTTTCATAAGCTGAACCCAAATTCTTGTGTATGGTTGACTTGTCTTTACTGTTACTGAAATCTCTGTTTTCCTCTCCATGCACTGCTGCTGTACATTAGTCACTGCTAATCTGCATGGTTTATTTACCTGCAGTCATCCTTGATCCAAAAATATTCAATGAAAAATTCCAGAAATCAACAATTTGCAAGTTTGAAATCGTGCCCCATCCTGAGCGGCATGATGAAATCTCTCCCTATCCCATTCTGTCCTGCCCAGAATGTGATTCATCCCTTTGTCCAGCATGGTCATGCTGTATACACTGCCCACCTGTCTGTCACGCAGGAGCCGTCTTGGCTATCAGACCTAATGCTGAGGAGTCACTGTGCTTGTGTTCAAGTCACCCCTATGGTAGCCTAATGCTATGTCACAATGTCTATGTCACTTCCTTCACATCATCACAAGGAAAAGAAGGGCGAGTACAGTACCATAACACTTTGAGAGAAAGACTACGTTTGTAACTTTTACTATATGTAGTGCATTGTTATAATTATTTTATTATTAGTTATTGTTACTGTGCCTAATTTATAAATTAAAATTTATTGTAAATATATGTATAGGAAAAACCCTACACTGTAGAATTGTACACCTGGAACCTACGTAATTCTTGCTAACCACTGTCACCTCAATACGTCTAACAACTGAAAAAAAACCCTAGAACGTTTTGGCACTACCGTGGTTTTAAGTATCCACTCAGGGTCTTGGAAGGTATCCCCCAAGATAAGGGGGCGGGTCTTCTGTATTACTGAGAGCCCTGACTTCACCATATAGAAGTAAGTTTAGTTTGATTCACTCCTGAAAGCTGGAGAGAAAACATACCAATCTTAGAGGAAGAAAAAAAGAGAGAGAGAAAACAGCCTTCTCCCTTCAGCCATTATTTCTGCTGCAGCTCAAGGATCTTGTCCCACTACAGCTGGGCCAGATGCTCAGTCATGTTCTTACTTTATTAACTATTATTTCTTAACCCAGATCGTATCAAGCTCATTAAACTGTTTATAAACATTTGTGTAGTGTATGTATGAAGTGTTTCACAGTAAAAATTAAAAGTTTTACTTACACAGGTTAGGACTTTGGAATTACGGAGTTCACATTTTACATTTTAGCCATCGTGAGCTAACCACGTTCACATGGGCACAAAAAGCTATAAGTGAGCGTGCAAACAAACCAGGAAATAAAAGCCCACTTACCAATGAGGCATTAGTTCTAAACACAAAAGAGGAAGGGCCCCACTGTAGTTTTTCAAGGCCAAGATGCAGACTGATCCCTCCGTGTCTCCTGACTGCCTAGCATATGCCTTGTACACAGGGAGCTTTTAATACATAAACCCCGTCCTGAACCATCCCTCTCAGGGATGCATGTTACCTTTTATAAGAAGAACAGGAAAGAAAAGAATGACTGGATCTCTGACCTTTCACTGCCTTTGAATAAACAACTCAAAGCACAGCTCAGCACTGTCATTTTCATATAACAAGGGCACGACATTTTCAAACACTGGAGTACTATGATAGCACATGTCAATTTTCTAAAAGAAACGGATAACCAGAAACGTATGTGCTCTCAGTGACTATGATAAATTCCTCTAGCTGGGCTACAAGTCAAGCCACCCTTATAACAACCTGTACCAAAAGCCATAGGCGTCTGCTCCTAAAGTTAAGTGGTGACTCTCAGTTCTTCTATGGCTGGTCTAGGACATTGTCTGAAAAAAGCTTGTTAGGTTGAACACTATAGTGGGCTGATGCTGGATTAAACAGTAATCAGGCTAATTTTGTGCTTAGAATGCCCCAAAACTGAACACCACATTTTTTTTCAATGAAAGGTTTCTAAGTGGTCACTATAAAAAATGTATTGGCCAAGGTTTAATATTTTTTATTTTGGATTATATTGAGATCTAGAGAGATGTGTAGGGGAGGGAAAAGTTTTTCTTGACTGTCTTAGGGTTCCTGGTTGGGTCTGAAAACTAAACAGACAAAGACAGAGAACCAGAAGAAAAATGTAAGCAGTATAGTGAAGTTTTCCACATACATGGGGTCCTTCATAAGAGAATGAGGACCTAAACAAGTGACCACAGTGAGAAGCTGTTACATGTTTAGATAAAGAAATAATAAACTTGTGAAAAACTGACAAGACAGCGGGGTTTGGGCTGGGGGTTGTAAGTGGTGCAGAAGTAACTAGGAAGATGAAGGAGAGTTTGACAAGATTAGTTCATAGGTTTCTCAACCCCCAATTCCCCACCTCTCCGGATAAGAATGCTGTCCTTTCACATGGTATGAGGAGAGTATCTTTCACGTGGCAGTTTTATGATCTGTTTCAGGGAAAAAAGGAGAGGGGATTGGAAGGATCTTCCTGCTTCTGCCCTTTTCTTGAAATCTGTTAGCTTAAGATATTCAATATGCCCATGTCCTATATTTTGGGATGCCATGTCCTGAACTCCATGAGAAAGAAAACATACTTTTGATAGTAATTAAGCCTTCAAAATTTGTTATATGTCCTATGTAGGTGGATATTTTCAGCAGACATAATGGTGTTGGGTTCTAAATAAAGAGGTACAAAACAAGTTGGGATAGTCACTGAGGAAAGGGGAAATGTCCAAGTTCATTTGACAAACACAAAAAGAAAAGATTTCTCAATTTCACCTTACTCACTCAGCTATCAATTCTTAAGCTACTCAGACTCTTATAGCTAACAATATGCTGAGTAATAAAAATCCTTAGGAGACTGAGGAGAAAAGATATTTGCAAATGATGTATCTGAAAAGAATTTCATATTTAAAATATATAAAGAACTCATACAACTGAACATAAAAAAATACCCCAAACAATCCAATTAAAAAATAGGCAGAAGACCTAACTAAGCATTTTGCCAAAGAAGTTTTACAAGTGGCAAACAGACACATGAAATAATGCTTGACATCATTTATCATTAGAAAAATGCAAATCAAAACTATAATGAGATACCACCTCACACCTATCAGAATGGTTATCATCAATAAATCAACAAACAACAAGGGCTGGGAGAAAACATGGAGAAAAGGGAACACTTCTGCACTGTTGGTGGGATTTTAAGTTGGTGCAGCCAGTGTGTAAAACAATATGAAGTTTCCTCAAAATATTAAAAATAGAACTACAATATAACCCAGCAGTTGCACTCTGGATATTTTTCCAAAGAAATAAAAAACACTAACTCAAAAAGATATATGCACTCCTATGTTCACTACAGCATTATTTACAATAGTCAAGGTACAGAAGCAACCTAAGTGTCAGTTGACAGATAAATGGATAGAGAAGCTCTGGTACATATGTACAATAGAATATTACTCAGCCATAAAAAGAGTAAAATCTTACCATTTGCAACAACGGATGAACTCATAGAGTATTATGCTGAGTGAAATAAGTCAGACAGAGAAAAACAAATACCATATTATCTCACTTACATGTGCTATCTAAAAAAACAAAATAAATGAACAAATTAAATAGAAACAAACTCACAGATACAAAGAACAAATTGGTGGTGCCAGATGGGAGGGGGGCGGTTAAGGGGCTGGGTGAAAAAGCTCAAAGGATTAAGATGTGCAAATTTCCAATTATAGAATAAGTAAGTCATAGAAATGTAAAGTCCAGCACAGAGAATATGGTCAGTAATACTGTAATGACTTTGTACGTTGACAGGTTGTTGTGGTGATTACTTTGTAAGGTAAGAGTATATAGATGTTCTATCACTGTGTTGTACACCTGAAAATAATATAATATTGTATGTTATATTTCAACAAAATAAAAAAAATTTAAATCCTTAAGGGACTGATTTAATGCATAGATAATTATTAATAAATTAACCATAATTAGCATATTAATTATATGTAAATTAACTACTTTATGAAGTACTTGAGGGTGTTAAAGGTGCTTACAAACAGTTAATAGTTCACACTTTTTAAAACATTTTGTTTTACACTTATAGAATTAAACTGTGTTGTTTGTAAGCAAGGAATGTTTTTGGTTAACATGAAACTTTTGAAGTCAAGCTCATTTCTTTAGGTATTCTCTGTGCCCCTACACTTGAAGCGTAGAGTGGGGGGTCTAACCTTAGAAGTTACTACTTCTTGTAATTGTGAAAAGGTGTTAATGTAGAAGCCCTTCTTCCCCACCTTGCACTTATGTGTCACTCCTGCTTTTTAAAAATGTTTAATCCATAATACCTGTTTTGTCATGTTTACAAATTCACCACCAACTCAACTTGAAAGAACAAAAAATAGAAGTAGAGCACAGAAACATAAAATACAAATACCACCCTCCCCAAGGTGAAGAGGACATAATAATGGCTTTAAGATCCCCAAATAGAAATGTATAGTACCTTTGCGAAGTCCCAAAATAGTCAACCTTTTCGAACTGTTGTCACTTTTTTAGAACTTCCTATCAAGTATTTATAGATGTTGATGATGATAAAGCAGCCAATGCATTGCAAGAAATTCTATATGACATTTTTTCAATTAACTGACATTGAAGTTGCAATTAATGTGTAGAATCTTATTTTTACCATATTTGTATAAATGACAAATAATTTAGTTTATTAACCTAGATCCTATACAGATAAATGTGCTTAAAAGCTAAATAAAATGGTTATTGATTATGACTCTTTGGTTGCAAGTAACAGAAATAACTTCACCAGCTTAGGAAAAAAAGAGAGAGAGAGAGAGAGAGAGAGAGAGAGAGAGAGAGAGAGAGCAAACTCAATGGTAAGATGGCCAATGGGACTTAGGAAGGACTAGTGCTAAGAACTGGGGAGCCTAATAAATAGCCAAGCAGTGTAGTCTCTGTCACATAGTTTTGCTCGCTCTTTGCCTCAGCCTTGTTCTTTCATCGCCATGCAAGCCAGTTCTCTCCACTCCTTAGCGCAAGTGGTAGAATATGGTCGTCTACTACTTCTGAGTCAGGATGCTAGTTTTCTAATCATGTGAAAAGACTGGCTGAGTCTTTTCTCCTATCTCTAAATTTCTAGGTGAAAGAATCTGATGTTCTCACTTTGAGAAGTTGCCCATTCCTGGTGTAATCAGCTGTGGCCAATGGGACTGTGCTCTCATAGTGCAAATACAGCTGCTATAGTCCATCTATGTGAAGACAGCCAGGGGGTGAGAAAAGAGACAGGTCACAGGAAAAGAGGGTTTGCTTACGGCTAAGCAAATATTCTACAAGTGCCTACATCAAAATACTTTATACCAGATTCTGAAGTAGAAAGGGACTCAAAAAATCACCGAGTTCAATCCACTGCCCAGTGCAGTGCTCTATTCTAGCCTCTTTCTAATGAATGCATTCAGCCTCTGCCTGAACACTTATAATAGAGAATAGACTAAAGCATGAGGCAGCTCATTCCAGCATGAGGCAGTTTTATTGTTAGAAGGTTCATTCCTAGGCTGAGCTGAAATTTGCCTCTCTACAACTTTTGTTAACTCTACTTTGTGGAACAATAACTAATGTGCCTAATTCATCTTTTCATCTGACAGCCCTTTCTTTATTTGAAGATGAGGTGTGATAAAAAAAATATGGTGAATGCTTAAATTAAAAAAATGTATTACAGTAAAAGACATGTTACCATTAATCCCCCTCAAAATACTCCCCATCACTTCAAATACACTTATTCCATCATTCTTGCCACTTTGTGAAGCAGGTCTGGACGTCCTCTTCCATGAGTGTCTTTAGTTGTGCTGTCATGGCTGCCTCAATGTCCTGAATCAACTCAAAACACACATCACATCTGCTATGGCAATTTCTGTCAAATAAAAACATTATGGTGTGTCCTCATCTACCTTATTTAATGGATCTAGAACTGTGAGACTTCTAGTTCTTCCCCAAAGTAAAAATGAACACGAAAGGTTAATGTTTTGAATTGATTCAGGACATCGAGGCAGGCATGACAGCTCAACTGAAGTCCCTCACGAAAGAGGACTTCCAGAACTGCTTCAATGGGATAAGTGTATTTGAAGTGAGGGGGCATATTTTGAGGGGGATGAATGGCAACGTGTCTTTTACTGTATTAGTATTTTTATTTAGCATTCACTGTAGGTTTGGATCACACATTATATTCACCACTGGTTTTCCCCAGGGTACACATCCCCAGCTCCCTCACATACTTCTTTTCTGATATGGATCACTTATCCGTCATTATTTTATTGTTTTGTTGTTTGTTTGTTTGTTTTTTAATGGGGGTAGTTCCCTGGCTGGGAATCGAACCCAGGCCGCAGCGCTGACAGCACCGAAGCCTTAAGCCACTACACCACCAGGGAACTCCCTCACCACTACTTTAACGGTTAGTTTACTTTTAATTGTCTAAAAAGGATCTTAAGTAAAGGTCTTAAGATGAGACAGTATCTGGCATGTTTTAGGAACAGCAAAGAAGGCCAGTACCTTGGGAAAGAATGAGTGAAAGAGAAAGTCACCAGGGATAAGGACAGAAAGAGCACAGGGGACCAGATCATGCAGGACTTATAAGTCTTTGTAAGGACCTTGGCTTTTACTGAGAATGAAATCAGGTTGCATTTCAAGATTCTGAGCAGAGGAGTGACATGACCTTACTTACATTTTAAAAGAATCTCCCTGGCTCCTATGAAAAATAGATGATTATTTCTGGGGTCTTTTGTAGGCTTTATGTTTAGGTAGGCTCCTTTTGTGATTTTAGTGGGGCTGCCAGCATTGATCACAGCTCCGTGCTTCCACATTTGTGTCCATCAAGTGGGAGAGGATGATGACCATCATCACCAAATAATGGTAAATTTCATGCTGACTGACCCATCCTGAACCAACCCCTGGGTTCAGAAAATGCCTTAGGTCTGGATTTCTTGAAGCTATCACTATGGAAGGGGGATGATTACTTTGATTGACTTACCCCTGGAGGCAGGCATGAAGGTCAAATTACCTGGCTACTCTGTAAGGAGAGAATAGAATGAATGTTGAGCTGCCCACCATAATACTGTCCACAGTTACATTGGTATAACTATTGTTGTTTTCTTAACATTTATTCTAACTTAACATAATGGGCAAAATTTGAGCAGAACACAATGGCACAATTAGATTCTTTACTAAGTAACTTCATTAACAATCCTAAGATTGCAATTGCTTTGGGTCAATGCTTCATGATTTCTTTAAAAGGTCTATTATCAATCCCTTATATGTAGAGTATTTAAGCAACAAATTTTTTAACCTAAATAAGAAGAGTTTATACTCATATTCCTGTTGCATTTCTTCCAATATCATTTTGAATGCTGATTGTATCTTCCTAATGTAAGTTATCAGTCATTTGCAAATTCAGTATACATACTTCATTGTAAGTACTAAATAAGAACAGAATGATGTATTTTTTTGCTGTCTTGCATTTTTTTTTTTCTTTTTGGTATGTGGGTAGCTCCCTGGCTGGGAATTCAACCCAGGCTGCAGCGCTGACAGCACCAGCGCTGAAGCCTTAAGCCACTACACCATCAGGGAACTCCCCAAAATGATGTTCCCTTCCCCTTTCTTAAAAGGACACTTTATTTCTATAATAGAAGGTGGACATACTGATTGAGGGGATCATAGACTGAGGTGACAATGCTGCAACAGAGACATCTATTGCAAAATAATTAAAAGACTTAACCAACTCTAAACTATTTTCAGCTCTCATTTCTCAGTTTTCATTGCCAGTGTTAAGGAACAAATGTATTCAAACTACTTTGAAAACTTTAGAAATATTAAAAAATTTTGAAAAGGCAGATGGTTTCTATTTGCTACTTGCTCCCTTTCTTTGTGAAGTTATCAAAGAAGAATTTAGGCTGAAAGAATTACTCTTTCCAGGAATGAGGTTAAAACCTGTCCTCAGTTATCTGTGCAGTTATTTGCAGGAAGTCACATAAGTTATAATATGGGTTTATAACATATTTATAATATTTCATAGTTTATAATACATAAGATGAAATGATGTTGTTTGCTTTTTTACAAATTTTTTCATCTTTTGCTTTTCTGTGTATTTTTTTCTCACTCTCCCGTAGTTTAGTTCTTTATGCATGATCATTTTAAAAACTGCTGATCCCCTCAAACTATTGTATTCTCTTCCAAGAATAATCCTCATTATATGCACACCATAGGAAGGACAGCCGGCTATGCTGAGCTTTTTTCAGTGAACACATAGATAAGCAGTCACTTCTGCTGAATACAAAAGAGGCAGTATTTGTACTCAGACAGTCCTTTGCCATCTAATCCTTTCTTTTTTAAATGTAAAATTTATTTTTATCAAAGTAACACAAGCACAAGCTTAAAAAGTAAATAATTCTGGAAGATTTATCATGAAATAAACAAAAGCCAAAAACATACTTTTCTGTCTTACTCTTCTCTTATCCACAAGTACTATGCCCCAGAAACAAGCACTTCCGGCCCTTCTCCCTGATTCTCCCAGTACTTACTTCCATGCTTCTGAATAACATGCTCACCTGAGATTTTCTAAACTATCAATTCTACATGTTATCTATTGACTTCCTACTTTGGAATAGGAGAATCTGTATTCCCAACACCACACACACACACACACACACACACACATCCATAGTCTTCCATTCTCCCACAAAATTGTTTCACAATCTTAATATTCAGTGCTCACATTATTATGAAAATGTAATTATTTTTATAACTGAGCCACAGAGTGTACTATATATTTCTTTTCAACTTTTTCTTTATCTCAGAGTTGACTCAATTTATTCCCATGTACCTTTAATTTTGTTCCCCTAAGCATTCCAACAGCACTATAAAACTCTGCTCAATACCTTTAGAGATTTTTGATCTTTAAGGTATGTGCTTTTTTTGGAGACATCTTTCCTGGAGCCCTCTGATCTCATATTGCATTAGACCTGAAGGACTGCTGTCTAGCTGCATATTTTCTTAACTGTTGGCTGTGGCCTTCTTTCACCGACATCTAACTTACTTCTCTCTTATATGTTGGCTCTTGGGTCTCCCGGGTCCTATTTCTTTACTGATGTATTCCTTCACTGGGAAATACAGCTCCCAGAAGATTTCAAAGAAAAAACGCATAGGAAACAAACTTTTTGACATTTAGTATATCTAGAAGTATTTTTATTCTATTTTTACACATTATTGATAGCTTGGAAAAGAATCCTTTTTTTCAGTCCTCAGGAAGCTATGTGCCTTGTCCGCCTGGAGGGAGGAGTAGGGGCGAGGTAGGCATTGATAGGTGCAAAACAGTATCTTAGTACAGTTTTACCTCGAATTTCTTTTACTATAAGTGAGGCTGAGTATTTGTGTTTTTACTTTTCGGTAAGATATTATTCTATTAACATGCTTTACCTATTTTTCTATTTGGTGTTGGCCTTTGACATTTTTATTTGTTGGAACTCTTTATATATTAAAGAAAGAAGATTTTTAATTATAGAAATCGCTAAGATTTTCCCACAGGACTCAAGGACCTAGGGGGCAATTCAGTAGCATCTTTTAAGATTAAAAAGGCATTTTACCCAGAAATTCAATTTATAGTATTTATTCAGCAGCTATATTCACACATGTGAAAAATGACTTAGAAACAAGGATATTTATTGCAGAATTGTTTGTAAATTTCAGCAGCAGATTAGAGGCTACTGAAATGTCCAGCAATGAGATCTAGTTACATAAATCCTGATTTACTTATTTGATAGAATATTATGTATTCACATATGAAGAATGAGGCAGTTTTAAATGTTCTGATAAGATCTCTAAGATATAATATTTTAAGTTAAGGAGTAAGTTGCAGAACAGTGTGTACTGTAATTACTACTTCGGAATAAAACAAAAAAACTACGTATATAATTCGTTTATGCATTAGAACAAGCTTGTCCAACCCGTGGCCCACAGGCCACATGCGGCCCAGGATGGATGGCCTTGAATGTGGCCCAATACAAATTCATGAACTTTCTGGAAACATTATGAAAATTATGCATGGACCTTTTTATTTTTTCTTTTAGCTCATCAGCTATTGCTAGTGTTAGTATATTTTATGTTTGGTCCAGACAATTCTTCTTCTTTCAGTGTGGCCCAAGGAAGCCAAAAGATTGGACAGCCCTGCATTGGAACATCTCTGGAAGGATATGCAATAAAACGAGTAAGATGGGTTGCCTCTGGAACACAGGACTAAGCAGCTGGGGAACATGAGTAGGAGGTATATGTTTTTCCTTTCTGTAACAGCTTTATTGATATGTAATTTCAATAAAATTACATATCAGTATTAAGTGTATAACTCAATGAATTTTAGTATATTAAGCACATAGTACCACTACCACCACAACTAGTTTTAGAGCATTTCCATCACCCTAAAAAGAAACTGTTCACTTACAATTATCCCCCCTTCTCACTTTCATTGCTAGGCAACCAGTAATCTACTTTTGCCTCTCTGTATTAGCCCTTCCTGGGCATTCTGTAGATGCCTTTATACCTTATGAACTTGTTTTTCTATTTTAAATTTAAGTCACATTCAACAATACATACCAAAAATGATCTCATTGATCCTATTATTATTCTCTCATGTTGCAGCATGAAAAAGTTAAAGTCTTTAAAACTATAAGTAGATGAGAAGTGGGGCTGGAAATAAAGTCAGAGTGTTATGAACAAGATCCTATTTTCTATTTTTATTGCATCAATATTAG
This sequence comes from Lyroderma lyra, assembly GCA_004026885.1. Taxonomy (NCBI): domain Eukaryota; kingdom Metazoa; phylum Chordata; class Mammalia; order Chiroptera; family Megadermatidae; genus Lyroderma; species Lyroderma lyra. The sequence goes on from PVJL010003236.1 coordinate 39,779, forward strand.
ACCTCATTTTAGCTTTGCATACACTGAAATTTAGATTTAATCATTGTTCACATAAGTGTAAATCTCTGTAAAAGGTCAAAACATTTACCATGCAGAAAGGAAAGAACAAATCATTATGCTGATAAAAGATATGTGTATGAAAATAATACCGTACAGGCACTTCACTTTTTATTGCCTTATTTTGTTAGAAATCCATAAACACTAATATATTCTTGTCATATATTACAAAGGTTGACAATCTGCTAATGTTGAGATTAATAATCTAGCTTATGGTTAACTCATAAAAACATTCAAATTTAGATTGGGATGGGGATTTAGAAATTTATAGCATTTCCCCCAATTTATTCTACTAGATATCAGCCAATCTAATTACTTTACTGACATGTTTAACCTTGTGGAAAATCTCTATATAGATTTATTTATAAGAATATTGTTGGTTGTTAAAAATCCACGAGCAAAATTTGTGATCAATTCCTTTTCAAGTGAATTATAATAGTTAATAATAATAATAAAATAGTAAAAATTATAATAGCACCCTTTCTTGAGTATTTACTGTAGTCTGTCACTGAGTTAGGGAGGTGCTTAATAAACAATCAGGCATTTAGACCTCACAGACATCTAGGGTGAAGGTCTTATTTTTTAATCCCATTTTCATTGTTAGTAAAGGAAATGCCATTGTTTTCAGCAAAGGAAACTTTTTCTTACAGAGGTTAACGAACATGCCTAATGTCACAGTTACTAAATGAAACAGCTAAATTTGAACCCAGTCTTTAATCAACATGCTTTTGTGATATACATTGTTGCATTAATCCCATTTTTGGACTCCATATTATATTTTGTTTGGGTTTTCTTTTTCTTATTTCACTTTTTTTATCTAGTACTTTCTGTGCCTTGATTTATAAACAATCTTAAATCTAGAAAGAAAGTGATGGTTTTAAATAAGCAAGCATATTGACTATTGTTTGTAGTGTTGTACTTTATTAGGAGGGAAAAAACACACAGAAAAATGTCTTTGTGAATGCTATAATTTCTTTGGCCACCTAAGGATCATCTTCTTCTCATGGAACAGTTTGTCTTTGGCAAGATAAAGCAAGAGCCAATCAATCAATATTGATTGAGTCGGAGTGGGGAATACAGAGCATTATGCTAGAGTTCCTGTCTTTTGCAAGCTTACACATTTACTGTTGAGTGAAAATACATGTACAAAATCACAAATATGTGAAAAGTGATTATTAATGGCACTAATAATGGATCCTTATGTATCATAAGTCAATGGTTAAAACAAAGGGGAGGTATTGTAGAAAATAAATTTTTTTTAAGGATTGTCAGTTCCTGAGGCAAATCAAGAATTTTTCATATTTGAGTACTCTGAATAGTTCTATAACAAAATAGTTGGACAAGGTGCTTTTTAAGGTTTGTCCAACTGAAAAATAATATAATTAAATGAAACTATCACTTAGTACGATAAAATTCCAATTAGTAAAGGGTTAAGAGGTTTGTTTGCCTGATATACAGAGAATGTATTTCCTACATTTCCTGAAATACAGGAAAACCCAGGAAAACCCAGAGTGGGCATTGAGAGTAACTGGAGCGCTATATTGGGACTATTTTTCATTTCTCAGGATTAGAAGTGCATTTCTGTGTGTGTCGAGATTGGGGGTGAAGGGTGGATGAGGAAAAGGTGCTGGCAAAGCAGTTACTTGCTGAGCCAATTTTCCATAACGGCTGCCTTTTCAAACTTTGTTTAAGCCTTTGATTTAAAAAAAAAAAAAAACAAAACCACATACAGGAAAATGTCCAATATATTAGTAAAATTAAAACTGGGAATGCGAGACTAAGAGAAAAGAGAGTTTGTGTAGTCTATTTGAATGGTTCTTCCTCCCTAAAGAATGGTGACGACTCAGTGACCACTTCGGTTCTTACTTTCCCTTTCATGCTCCCAAATGGTAGATTCTGACCATTGGCAGCATTTTTTTTCTTACCATCTCTTTAAAACATCGCTCACCTGTGCTCGTTTCCGACCAGAGCACTGTGACTATTTTCCTGCAGATGCCCACTAATTTTCGAGCGAGGGGAGAACCACCTTTTCCTCCACGTGGTACGGAGCCGCAGGTGTGTTTCAGTCCGATGAGATCTACTTGCTCTCACTAGGCAGTGGTCTCGTTTCGTGGAACAAAGTTTGAGGTTGGGAAGGGTCTGCAAATACAAGATGGCATAGGAAGAAAGTTAGAATATCATTTTCCCTTGGTCCACGTAGGTCAAGGGTAGCCGAGTTGGGACTTGGTTTGAAGGGCAAAGTGGGGCAGTCCTGCAGGCCAGGGGCCACCCTCCCGAGGTCGTGCCAGAGGGGGTGGAAGGTGGTGAGGTGTACCACCCACCACCCATTCCGCCCCAGGAGCACCACGGGGGCTTTTGCACGGGACCGTACCAAAGAAACCAGACCGCCATGCCCGGCAGGTACATGGGAGGCGGAGGGCCCCAAGCGCGGGCGTCACAGAGGCCGCCGTGGAGGAGACGCCCACTGCCCCTCGTCCTCGCGCCTGCCGCGCGCCTCCCGCAGTCGGCCGCCGGCGCGCTCGGCTCTTTCCGCCGCACGCTGCCCTGTGCGCTCCGGCACCTTCGGCAATTTCCGTCGGGCCCTGGCCGCCATTTTCTCGCCGCTTGTGTGTCTGGCTGGCTGCGTGGCTCGGTTCCTGTGAGCGAAGCTTTGTCCGGTTCGGCAATGGACGGGTAGGTAACGGGGCTGGCGAGGAGGTGTGTGATAGGGGACTCGGGCCCCCTGCGGCCCGTGCCGGGGTCGAGCGGCGAGCCCCCAGCGGCCCCTCCCAGGACCGGGCTGCCGTTACCCACCCCCGCCCCATCGCACACACCCCTCCCGCCGCTTCCCCGGCGGCTCTGGTGGCGAAAACGAGGAGAAAGGGGCCTGGAGGCTGTGGAGGAACTGGAGGACTGCGGGCGACGGCCTCCGAGGGCCGCGGGCAGCGGCGGGGGATGGGACGGGCACCCACAGCGCCTCGCCGGCCCTGCCCCCTCCAGGAGCCATTTCGATCAGTAACCTGGGACCCGGACCCGCGGGAGCGACGAGTGTGGCGGCCGGAAAGAGAGGCCTGCGGGGACACTGGGGGCGAGTGGGCAGGCCCCTCATGGCCATCAGTCGTCCCTAGCCGCTCGGCTTCGCCCGGCGGGGGATATGCGGATGGCGGGAGCTCCGGTGGAAGCGGAGAGGGAGCCGCTGGGGAGGGGGCGGGGAAGCGTGCGCCGGAGGAAGGGGGAGGGCGGATGTCACACTCCTTTGTTTTCACTGGAGTCTGGTAGTGGGGGCGGGAGGCCGAAAAAATGCCTTTTTGTGGGGCCTGAGGACATTTAAGGCTTGGCACGAGGGCCCAGAAATTAAATCATCTAAAACACGAAGTGTTTGTGGTCGGCGTCAGTCACATGGGCAGAGGCCAACAGCCATGGCAGAAGCAAGAGCGGATAGTCCTCACAGGGCCATCTTTTTAGATACTTGGACCAGTTTTTGGAGAAACAAAAAACCAAACCAAAACAAAAACACTACATAAAGCCAGAGCCCTGCTGCATCCATGAGAGGCCGAGTGTAGATAGAATGATGCTGAGTGAGGTGAGGCAATGTTATGGACCAGGGTCTCCCAAGTACTCGACGCTCCACATCTGAAGACTCAATATAATGTAAATGTCAAAGGAGGTACCTTTTAGGGCCAAAATCTAGCTGTATTCAGCCCGTTTGGGATATAAAAAGTGTCATTTAAAAAGTACATTTATTATCATCAGTGACAGTACTTGAAGAGTCAGAAGTAAAATAGTTTGTTTTGATTCAGAGTCTGGAGTTTGGTTTTTTTTTTTTTTTTTTAAAGATACTCTGTGAAGATCATATAAAAGTTAGCAGTAACAAAACTTTAAACATTATCCTAGAGGTTATCTAGGGATTATTTTCCCTATGAAACAAATCCAGAGAAGTTCAGCATTACCCTAGATCAACATAGAAATATTGATGGCAAAACTTGACTGGAATTTGTTTCCTTATCCTTTCAAGATTACTAAAGAGTTGATTTAAGTTTTAAGTTATTAATCTAAATGTACTTGCTTTGTAGATACGGCATTATAATGTTTGGGATTTTGTTCTTTTTCCCTATTTAAAGTGTTGAAAAATAATAGTAAGTACAGTGAATTTTGTTTCACTTTTGAAAGGCTAGAAAACTAAGTTAATAATAGTACAAAGAAGTGTTACTGACCAGCTGTGTATTGGTTTTCCATCTGCATTGTGAATAGAAGATTTGTGAGTGATAAACTAACCTAAAAAGTTTCAGTCAAACCATTAGAAGAATAACAAGGAGTTGAAACTGGTTTTTTTTTTTTCTTTACAGAATTGTCACTGAGGTTGCAGTTGGTGTGAAGGTAGGAAAAGATTGTTTGAAACTAATGGAAACTGGATTGCTGAATTTATTAGCAACATTAATGGAACTTTTCACTTAGCCATTGAAAACTAAGATAACAGAACCCAAGTGTAATTTTTTTTTACTTTTAAGGTTGAATTATATAGCTTATAACCTAAGTAGACAACTATATGCTTTTCTAGAAAGGCAGTCTTTGTGAATAACATTTTAAAGTAAGGATGAATGGTGTTCAAAGAATTAAAAATGCTTTCAGACATGGCTTCTTGTAAATATAAAATGATAACCTATTTTTATGAGGGGAAATTATGTTTTTAAATAGGCAGCTAAGTGATTTTGATGTATATCATTATAATTTTATTCATCTAAGTTTTACTTTTGCTAATCTTAAGATGTATTTGAAATCAGTTAGCCTGAGCCTTAAAAAAACTTCTTTAGGCAATTAGCTTCAAATTTGAGTATGAAGTTAAGAGCTGGCTTGTCTTTATTAAAGGAAGATAAGTCTTGTGATAGAGATTGTTTGGAATCTTTCCTCAATCATATTTGGTCAGGAAAACTGCATATTCTTTAAACCTTAGTTCTAATGTGTAGGCCTTTTGCTTCCCTGAATTCTAGAACATTTTACCATCATGATGTATTATAGTTTTGCTTTTCTTAGCCTGTCTACCCTGTTAGAGTATGGTCCTTGTCTTTATATGTTTTCCAAGCTTAGCACAATAGCTTTCAGGACTAGTACATTATGTTCTGGAATAACATTGTTTTTTTATAACTTATTTATATCAGTTAGACTATGACAAAATTGGTTTCATTAAACATTGTTTTGGTTAAAGTTGCATACCTGTCAGTGACTTTAAGTGAGAACTTTAATGTACTCAAATACTTGTTGGATGCAATGACATTTTTTCCCCTTTCAAGTGTGTGTAGTCTTGAGAGGCTGTGTGTTTAGTCCAGTAACATTGACCATTCAGAACATATTTGAGAGTTTTAAAATTTCATCCATAACAGTGTGATAGTCTTTAGAATACTTTTGGAGATTTTGTTTTCTTGATTATTTTCTATCCTCTGCCTTATAGTGAACTAGATACTTGTCCATGCTTTAATACTTAGGCTTATTTAAGTTTATATTATGTAGACTGGGGGTGAAATAATAAGCTTTGGGGGGGGCAGTGATATTTTCTAAGTTGAGATAGATAGAGGATTTGAAATGACTCAAGCATGTAAGATGTAGATATTAGTTACCATCAAACACATATCCTCTGAAAGTGAATTTTGTAAAAGAGTAAATGTTACAAGTCTGAGTTGTCCACTACTAACTAGTAGATGAGTAGAGAAAGAACTAGATAAGACCCAGAATAAGAAGTCAGAGAGAAATGAGACTTGGCATAAAATGTCCAGATAGGGTTTATTGGTTATACCAGTTTTCTATGTTAGTAGTTTGAGGAGAAAATATTAGAAAATGATATAAGAAAATGATATAAAAATAATGACTAACCATTTGCCTCCATTGTTTAATATAAAAGTTAGAATAACTAAAGTGACTGTGTTTTTCTGTGTGTAAGATGCCCCCATGTCTAAGATGATCCCTACTTTTCTAATTCAACATTAAGAAATCATTATCAACTGGTTATTCCCCATGTATAAGATGACCCCCAATATTTGATCTAACAATTTTAGACAAAAGTATCATTTTATATGCAGAAAAATACAATGTATTTTATCTAATTTTCTAGGATAGTGGTTAAGAATTTTTGCTTTGGTATTAAGACCTATGTACAAGTGATCAAGCTTTCATAATTTTTTTAAAAAGGTAATGTGCATGGTTAAAAATTGAGGCTGTAAAATGTTTCTCACTGATTTCCAGTTCTATTTCTTAGGTGTAGGTAATTATGTTAAAATATTTCTGGTTCATTTATTCCTGAAATTATTAGTTTATGTAGTAGATCCAAAGTTAACTGGCACCCATGGGGATTGGTAGGTGCCCCATAAATGTAAGTAGATTCTCCATTAACTGGAACTCAAGCAACTGGTACAAAAATATTTTACCGGCTGCTTAGAGTTCTGGCTATGTATGTATTTACCACACATAAATGTCCTCGTTTATTTACTCAAATGGATTGATGCCATGTGTGCTGGCCCACATCTTGCCTTGCCTTTAAAAAAATAAAAGCTTTTTGAGATATTTGATATAAACTACATCTCACACTTGCATACAATGTTTTGACCTATGTATACACCTGTGAAAAGAAACCATTACCACAATCAAGGTAATAAACGTCTTATCTCCAAAAGTATTATTTTATCTTTTTGTAATCCCTCCCATCTGCCTTGCTTTCTCCAGGCAACCACTGATCTGCTTTTTGTTACTATAGATTAGTTTGCATTTTTTTTTTTAGAGTTTTAAATAAATGGAATTGTACAAAATGTACCTTTTTTTCAGTCTGGCTTGTTCCTCTCAGCATAGTTGAGATTCATCCATGTTGTGTATCAATTGTCCATTCCTTTTTATTGCTTAATAATAGTAAACAGCAATTTGTTTATTCATTCAACTCTTGGTGGACATTTGGGATGTTTCCAGTTTGGGGCTGTTATAAATAAAGCTGCTATGAACATTCTTGTACAAGTCTTTGTGTGAACATATGCTTTCATTTTTGGGGGTGGGGAGTGGATACCTATGATTGGAATGGCTGGAACATGGGTTAGGGCATATTTTTTAGCTTTTTAAGGAATTGCAAACTATTTTCCAAAGTGGTTGTGGTACCATTTTACATAGCCACCAGCAGCGTATTAGATGTCCAGTCCATCCATGTCCTCTCCAATGAATGTTACTACCTTTCTCTTTTGATTACAGACATTCTTGTGGGTATGAAGTGGTAATCTTGTTTTAATTTGCATTTCTTTAATGTCTGTCTGTCGTCTTTTCATTTGTTTCTTGCCAGGTGTATATCATCTTTAGTGAAGTGTCTGTTTAAATCTCTTACCCACTTTTTTAATTGGGTTATTACTGAATTTTGAGATGTCTTCAATTTGATTATAAGTCTTTTATCAAAATATTTTCTGGTACTTAAGTTTTTATTTTCTCAAGTGTTTTTCTGCAGAGCGGCAGTTTTAAAATTTGATGAACTTCAGCTTGCTAGTTTTCTTGTATGAATAATCCTTTTGGTGTCATATCTAAGCATCTTTGCCTAAACCAATACCACAGAGATTTTCTCCTTTGCTAATAGAAATTTTATGGTTTTGGTTTTGCATTTAAGTCTTTTCGAGTTAATTTTTAAAGTATCATACAAATATGAATCAACGTTTTTTGCTTTTGGATATAGATACCTACTTTTCCCAGCACCGTATGTTGAAAAGGCTATCCTTTCTCCATTGAGTGGCATAGCACCTTTGTCAAAAATCAGTTACGTATGTTTGCATGATTCTGTTTCTGTACTGTAGTCTTTCCATTGATCCATTTTTTTATTTTGTCTATCTCAAAGCCAAAAACATACTGTCTTAATTAATTAGTAAAGCTTTATGTTGTCTTGAAATCAAATAGAACTTTGTTCTTTTTCAAAATTGTTTAGGCTCTTCTGGGTTATTTATATTTTCATGAGTCAGTTTCTACAAAAATAAAAGGCTGTTGGGATTTTTTTGGAATTGAATCTATAGAGTAATATAGGAAAAATTGACAACAGTGTTGAATTTTTGAACTCATGAACACATATCCATTTTCTTAGTAGATCTTTAATTTCTTTCGGCAGTGTTTTGGGTTTTCAGTGGAGGAATTTTGTGTATTTTTAGTCAGATTTATCACTATTTAGTTATTTTTGGTGTTGTAAATATTAAAAATTCAATTTCCAGTTACTGTTATATAGAAAAACAAATTATTTGCGTATTGCTCTTGTATTCCACACCTTTGCCAAACTCACTTACTAAATCTAATAGCTTTTTTGTAGATGCCATCATATTTTCTACGTAGACGGTTTATCTTTTTTCCTTTATCTGTATGCCATTTCTTCTTGCTTATCTTACCTAGTTACAATATTGAATAAAAAATGATGAAAACGGGTATCCTTACTTTGTTCCTAATATTAGGGTGAGCGTCCTACATGATATTATTAATATTTTCTTTCTTAAATGTTTAGTACAGTTCACCTGTGAAGCTGTGTGAGCCTGGTGTTTGTTTTCTTAGTGAGAAGGTTTTAAACTATATGTTTCAATTTACTTAATAGATATAGGATGTTCAGGTTATCTTTTTCTTCTTGAATGAGCTTTGATAATTTATCTTCCATGGAATTCAAGTTGCTGATTTTATTTGCATAGAGTTGTTCATGAGATTACTTTTTAATACTTTTGATATCTGTAGAATTTGTAGTGATACCACCTCTCAGATTCTTGATACTGCTAATTTGTGTGTTCTCTGGTTTTTTTCTTGTCAGTCTGACTAGAGGTTTATTGATTTTATTAATATAAATAGTCCAAAAATCAGATTTTGGTTTATTAACTTTTCTGTTGTTTTTTGTTTCCTGTTTTATTGATTTCTGTTGTTTTCTTCTCCTGCTTTATATTCAGTTTGCTCTTCTTTTTATAGTTAGTTAACATTAAAGCTGATAATGACATACTACCTTTTCTAATAAAGGTTTAGTACTATGTGTTTTCATTTAAGTGCTACTATTACGGTATTCCTCTAATTTTGACATATATATTTCCATCTAGTTCAAAATGCATTCTAATATTGAGATGTATGTTACTTAATTTCTAAATATTTGGAGTTTCTCATATATCTTACTATTTTCTAATTTAATTCCATTGTGCCTAGAGAACATATTTGTAAGATTTGAATCTTTGTAAACTTGATGAGACTGGTTTTATGGTCCATATATTATATATTCTGTTACTTTTAATTGCACTTGATAAAGAGGTATATTCTGTTGAGTGTGGTATGTCCTATAAATGTTAATTAGGTCATGTTTACTGATAGTATTGTTCAAGTGATCTTTATCCTTCCTGACTTTCTGTCTATTCTGTCACTTACTGAAAAAGTGCATTGTCTATTTTTAGAGTTCTGTCAGTTTTTGCTTTGTGTTTTTCAAGTTTTATAATTAGTATACAAATGTTTAGGATTACTCTGTCCTCTTGATACATTGACCCCTTTATTATTATGCAATAACCATTTTTGTCCCTGGTAGTATTTTTTGCTTTAAAATCTACTTTTTCTGATATTAATATCATGATTTCACCTTTCTTTTGAATAGAGTTCATATCTTTTCCCTTTTTTTTTTTTTTTTTCACTTTCAACCATTTTGTGTCCTTAAAAGTATGTTTCTTGTAGACAGCATAAAGTTGGGAGTTGATTTTTTTAAATCCAGTCCAACGCCCTCTTGTTTGTTTAGACTATACACATTTAATATTATTAATTACTAATATGGTTTGTTTTAAAACTCCTGTATTACTTTTTTCTATTTTTCTGTTACGGTCTTTGTTCCCTTTTTATCTTTTTGTTCTTTCTTTTAAATTACTCTTTTTTATTTTATTTTATCTCTTGTTAGCTGATTAGCTTATAACTGTTTCAAGTTGGTGGCTGTTTTAGAATTTATAGCATACATCTCTAACTTAGCACACATTCTTTCCTCTAGGACAGTGGTTCCCACCCTTTTTCCACTTGTGTACACCTTTTAAACCCATTTCTATAAATTGTACGCTTTGTTTTTAACACAGCTGTTTTTAAATGTTGACACCTTTGTTCAGTGCCTAGCTTAATGTAAAATAGTAGAAATGAGGTCATAAGTTAGGAAAGAAAAATGAGTACACTAGAAGTATAAACTACAGATTTAATTTTACAATATTTGTTACAGTTAAATATTGATAATGATCAAGTATTTAAACATTAAATTAAAAAAACCTACTTGAACAGAATCCCGATTAAATACAGCACACTTACTTTTACTCAGTTAATTAAACTGATCAGTCTGCTACAGATGTATTTAAATATTTGGGGAAGTTCTAGAAATGTCACAAATGGTTTGTTCTGAAACTGCATAATGTTTGGTAGAATAGTAGTTTTGGGGAAGGGTTCAAAGTCACACCCTCACCAGTCATCATTCGCTGATGTGATCTAATTTTGAAGTGTCTCATTAACGATGATTCAAACTTAACTTATTGTTCCATAAATGTTTTGCATTATTTTACTTTGCTTGTTTTTCTGCCATTATTGATTATTTATTGCATACCCCCAGGGGTACGCGTACCACTGCTTGGGAACCCATGCTCTAGTTTTGTACCTCTTCACATACGAAGGCTGTCTGGGAAAAAAATCCACCCATAAATTTTTCATATTACATGGCTGGATACTTTCTGAACAACCCTCATATATTATGTGCATTGGAATTTTTCTGCTCTCTTGGCTTTTGTGCTATTGTTACCATACATTTCACTCCTACATATGTTTTAAATTTCACTGCATTCTTTTTTGTTTGTTTAAATAACGGTCTTTAAAAAAATTAAAATAAGAAAAATATCTTCTCCTTTTTCTGTATCATAGTTAAGTACATGCATTGAATACTCCTGGGGGGTTCTCTGCAGATTCTGGTATTCTCTTTGTGCAGTTATTCTCTGGTACTCTGTCATACAAACTCAATTTGCTTTGGTCTCTGGACTGTTGGCTCTTTTTCATCTCGGGGAGTTTTTGAAATTGGGCCTCGTTTCCCCATCTGAGCTGTGTCTTTGGCCTGAATTTTGTCTCGAGAGTCAGCTGGGGCACTCATGGACTTACCTCATTTGTTTTCTAACTCATGCCCATCATTATCTGATGTCCAGCAGTCTTGAAAACCATTATTCTCTCCCTATATAGAACAATATGTGATATATATATATATATATATATATATATATATATATATATGTATATGTATGTATGTATAATTGTTTTGACAAGGCAAATAGGTGTTCCTATAACAGCATCTTGGCCGGAAGTAGAAGTCTACTTTTTAAAAATCATGTAATATGGTCTCTACAGTTAGAAATTTACCTCATTCTTGGTTATATGGGTACACCACAGTGTACTGGCTTGATACACCATAGTTCAATTTAGTTCCTACACTACTGTACACTTTGGATTGATTCTGTGTGGAAATATTTAAAATTATAAGTAATAATGCTTCGTTAAATGAAATTTACAGTTAAAAAGTTTATGAAAACCACCATGCCAGAGGGATACGCTACTAATTTGTTTACTACAGCTGTGTTTGGGATTGCCTATTTTTCCATACCTTTACCAAGTCAAGGTTTTATAAAAATTTAGAACATTAGTTAATTTTAGGCTAAAGTGTTTCATAATTTATATTTTGAAATGGGTGAGATTTAAAAAATTTGTATTTTCCTGTGAACTACCTCTTTGTATGACCTACTTTAATGATCATCTTTATCTCATTGGTTACAGGTTACAATTCTGTATAAAAAAAATTGATCCATATTCACTTAGCTCCTTTTTCCTAAGAGTTCATTATTTTTTTACTTTCTTCGTATAGTTTTTAGGCATATAGATACATTTGAATTATTAAATGCTATAGTTTCATTTGTCTACTTGGTTCTTAACAGTTGAGATTATAATAGTTTGGAAATTAAATGTGATTATGCATAAAAGTATTTCCTACAGACTAGGTTGTCAGGTAATGTTAACTGATTTATATTACATATATGAGGTCAGACAATTAATTTCACAAACTATCCTAGAAAAAGTGTTACATAACCTCATTGTTGAATATCACTATGGTCACCTTCAAAGTATGCCCCTTGGGAAACTTTGCACCAACACCAGCACCCAGTCTACCCTTCAAAGCAATTTTGGAACTCTTTTTCTGGAATGACCGTCAGTTGTCATCCCCAAAATCTGACAGTTAAGTTTGCGAACTTGCCACCATGTGCTTATATTGGCAACACTGTACAGACAACTCAGTAAGGTGTTACAACTTTGCCAAGGTATGACACAGGTTTATGCTTTTCAGCAGTGATTTTTTTAAAAAAATAACTTGTAAATTTTGGACACAGAAAATAAGACACAACAGTATTATAAACTGTTTGTCACTCAGTCCCAGTAATCATTAACCAACAAACCATTGCTAAAACTTAATGATGTCCACACTCTACTTTTCTCCTGTATTATTTTGTGAAAAATTCCAGATACATTGTTTAATCTATAAATGTTTCAGTGTGTCTCTTCAAAAGATAAGATGTCACTCTCTTTAAAAGAAACATAACCAGATTGCTATTAGGACACATACAGACACACACACATACACACATATTAACAGCAATTGCTGAATGTTATCAAGGACCAAATATATGTTAAAATTTTTAATTCTCATAAAAGTCATAGCAAATTTGTAGTTTTGTTTTTTTCTTTTTAGTGGGGTAAGCTCAGGGTTGAATAAGTTGAACACATTTACTGTACTGATAATGCCTTTTAAATTTCCTGTAACCTACAATTCCCCTTTCATTCCTATTGGGATTTTTAAGCTGCATTTTAGTTTTGAAGAAAACTGTTGGCCAGAGAGTTGCCTACAGTCTGCATCAACTGATTGTATTCTGATTATTACAGTTTAATATTCCTATGTTCTCTATATATCTGTCAGTTGGTGGTTGAATGTAGAGATTATCTTTTTGTTTCTGGTAATATTTTATAAGTGGTGATGTGTTTTTCCATTAGAAGACATGATATCAGGGTCTTTTTTTTTTTTTTTTTTTTGTGAGGGGGTTGGTATCTTTTTATTTTTGTGGGTGTGTGTGTGATGTTATTTTCAAGAATATTTCCTGTATTAGCTTTTTGTTGTTTTCACCTTGTTTATGCTCAGCATAGTCTCTACTTAATAAATATCTGTTAATCAGTATTCTTAAAGGATATTACAAAGAAGTGTATCTTAAAGTTCATTTCAAGTTTATATAATAGAAATACAATTTAAAATTTTAGCTTAATTGGAATTATCAATAGTGGACAAAAATGTTTTCAGTGGAAGGCTTGTCAAGTTTAAAAACCTGTGATTTAGAATTAACAGACTAGGGTTTGGCCTCTATAACATTGAACAAGATAATCTTCCAATTGCAGTTTTACAGATTTTTAAATGGGCTTAATAGGACCTACCTCAAAAGTTTTTTGAAGATTATATATGATGATCTGTAAAAGACAACACAGAAGAACACAGTGTTCAAATGGTGATGATGGTTGTTATTGTAGTTCTTTAATCTGTAAATCTGTGTTGGAAAGGGCACTTTAATGGAAGATTGCAGAGAAGCAAAATTTGAATAGCTGAAGATTGATAATTTTCTAAAATTGATGAGCTGCATGAATTCTTAGATTTAGGAGGCACAAGAAAACCTAGACAAATCACAGTGAAAGAGCAGAATACCAAAGACACAGAGAAGATCTTTATAGCAGCCAGAGGAAAATCAGATTCTCTAAGAAGCTATAAGAACTGGAAAGATACAAAATGCTGCTTCTTCAGCAAGATGGGCATCCAGAAGATAGTAGAATAGTAACTATCTTTAAAGTGTTGAGTAAAAGTAACTATCCACCTGTTACCACATGGTCAGTTAAATTATCTCTAAGAAGAGCAAAATAATGACATTTTCAGTTAATACTTCTTTCCCTCCAAAAAAAGGCAGTTGAGGAAATGTATCAGCAGACGCACTAAAGGAATTTCTAGAGGTTGTACTTCAGGAAGAAGGCCTGTGACTCCAGAAGGATGTTTGAAGTAGAAGTAAGGTTAACCAAGAAATTTACTTACGGAATGTATGAGAAAATAATAGCAGTGATTGATTTGTAGTTAAAAAAAAAAATCTAAAAATACTAAGATAAAACAACACATAAGCGTGACATAACTATAGTTTAAAGTTCTGATAATATAGTATTGTTATGAGCTGTGTTCTCTATTATGGTAGCCACTAGTCATATGTGGTTGTTGAGCACTTGACATGTGGTTATTGTAAATTGATCTGCCCTAATTGTAAAGTACACACAGGTTTGTAAGACTTGGTAGTAAAAAATGTAAATTTTTATATTACACATTGAATCAACATTTTAATTTAAATTTGTAGCACCTTTTCCTTTTGACTTTTTAAAATATGGGTACTATTATAAAAACATTTTAAGATCATGTGTGTTGTTCACATTATGTTTCTTTTGGACAGTGCCTTTCTGGAGGGTAGAAATTTCAAGTCCAAAGTGAATGAGATAAGTTTACATTTTAAAATTGTAAGGGTGAGCACAGTAAAAATAAGGCTAGAGTGTATAATTTCTAAATAATTGGAGGTGGGATAATTAAAATTAAAAATATATAATCTAAAAGAAGTCAGGAACAAGTAAAAGAAAGAGTAGGTCACAAAGTCAGCTCAATTTAATGGTGTTAGGTTCTGTGGAGGATTCCTTTGAGCCTTAAAAGTATAGGTGGTAGGGAATTGGACCTTTTCTAACCCTAATTACCTTTCTGAGTCTCCATATCTAAATTACATCACATTAGGGGGTAGGGCTTCAACATGAATTTTTGGAGAACATAAACATTCAGTTCATAATACCTCATATAGACTTCACCCCCACTTCCTCCAGTACTATCCTGAATTTGGTTTTGCCATTTCTGTGAAATTATCTGTACTTCACAACCTGTGTGATTTTGTTTTTATCCTAAACAATATATGGTTTTGTCTTACATAGTTAAATGACATTATATATGCTGTCATGCTGTGTTCATCTGTAGTTTGCTTTTCAGTGATCATTTATGTTTATGTAGCTCTAATTCATTCATTGCCATTTAGTATACGATTATATGAATATGTAATATGAACCCTTTTGATAACAAGGTTGCTTATCATTTTTTCCTGTTAAAATTGCTATGATCATTCTTGTGCATATTTCAACATATGTCAGGTTTTGAGTTTAGAAGTAGATTTGCTGGATTATAGGTTGTGTCTGTTTTCAGGTTGATTGGATATTGTCCTGTTGCTTTCCTAAGGGGTTGTGCTCCTTTATACTTGGTTAGCAGTGTATGAAAAATTCCTGTTTCTTCACATCTTCTCTGATAATTGGTATTCGACTTTTTAATGGTTGCACATGCATTATATGTGTGTGAATGGTATCTTCTTTTAATTTGAATTCCCTAAGTATTATTGATATATTTTCTTAGTTAGTGGGCCGTTCATGTTTCTTCTTTTAAATTCCTGTTCCATTATCTTTTTATTGTAGTTTTTGTCTTATTGATTCCAAGGAGTTTTTATATATTGTGGGTACTAAAGCATTGTTAGTTTTCCACCCCTACAAATAACTCCTTCCTGTCTGGGGGTTTTTTTTTTTTTTCTTTTTTTATACATTGATCAATAGAAATGGGAAATTTTAACATCAAATTTATGTTTTAGTATTAAGAAATCTTTTTTTAATGAAAGTTTTATAGTCTTGTGGAGTTTAATAGTTTTAAAATTGTTGATTTTTTGCATATAGGGCTTCAGTCTATTTGTAACTTTTTATGTAGTGTTAAGGTTTAATGGTAAAGGTTTAATGAGTTTTCCTTTATGCATAACAAATTTAGTACCAACTCAATTGAATAGTTAATGTTATTTTCCACTCATCTGCAGTGTCAGCTGTCAGGTTTCCATATGTACATGAAACTGTTTCTGGGCTGTTTTCTTTCATTGTTTAATTCCTGTATTGGTACCATGGTGTCTCAGTTTAGTTTAGTGTCACAGTTAGTCTTGACATCTTGTAAAGTGAGTTTCACTACTTGGTTGGTCAAAATTGTCTTGGCATTTACTGTATATCGTATGTCTTTTAAGATTGGTTGGGTAAGTTCCTTGAAGACTTTGGGTTTTGAATGTAACAGTATAAAATTTCTTAAGTTAATTGAGTGAGCATTGTATTTGCATTATCAGTAAAACATTAATACTGTGGCAGTGCATGAGCTCAAAGGCAGAAAACTGTAATATTTCTTTGAAGAGTTTTCTCTTTCCCTTGATATATTCTCTAATTTTAAAAGACATGTTTAATGCAGAAAACTAAATGCTTTAGGAAAATGAATTAAACCACCAGTATTTACCAAAGCCAATCAGCATTGTATGTACTTCCCATCATTTGTAGGTGTGTGAAAGGGATATTTGACAAATAGTTCTTCCAAAGTCATTGGTTTATTTAGTTATTCAGTATTTTCCTAGAAAATTGTTTTACTTAGTTTCAGATTTCTCAGAATTAGTACAGAATTGTTAAATTGTCTTTTTTATTACTAATATTGGACATTTGTATTCTTTCTTTTTAGAGATCTTATTTTACTGGTGCTTTGAAAGAAACAAACTTTTTTTGTTTCACAGTTTACTGATTTCTGTTTTGTTTTGTTGTTTTTTTTAAAATCTCCCCCACATACACTGAATTTACTAGTTTTTTGTTCACTTTAAATTAGATCCTGAACATGTTTATTTTCTTGTTAAAAAAAAATACTTTTAAGATTAAGAAAGGTGAGTTTTGATACCTTTGGTAATAGGTTTTAACATTTAGAGTTCTCTTGTTTTTTCATTGATTGGGTTGATGCAAAACTAATTGCAGTTTTGGACCGTTAATTTTAAATCATTATAACTAGGCTCAAATACATTTCTATTAACCAAAATAGGAACTATTATAATCAACACATTTTTGCCAGTGAGAAAAGTTTGTTTATTCCTGTGGCATAAAAATCCATGCTTCAGGATTCCGTGAACTCTTGGAAAATATTTTTTGCATCCTGTTGGTATTGGAAGTGTTTTCCCTGCAAAGAGTTGTCAAGGTGATTGAAGAAGTGGTAGTCTTTTGGTGGGAGGTCAGGTGAATATGGCGGATAAGGCAGAATTGTAGCCCAATTTGTTCAACTTTTGAACAGTTGGTTGTGCAAGGTGGCAGTCAGGCATTGTCTTGGAGAAGATTTGGGCCCTTTCTGTTGACTAGTGCTGCTGCAGGCATTGCAGTTTTGGGTGCGTCTCATCGATTTACTGAGCATACTTCTCAGATGTAATGGTTTTACTGGGATTCAGAAAGCTGTAATGGATCAGACTGGAAGCAGACCACCAAACATTGACCATGACCTTTTTTTGGTACAAGTTTGGCTTTGGAAAGTGCTGTGGAGCTTCTTCTCGGTCCAACCACTAAGCTGGTAGTCACTAGTTGTCGTATAAAATCCACTTTTCGTCTCACGTCACCATCCAATTGAGAAATGGTTCATTGTTGAGAAGATGACACTTTAGGATGACGATTTTTTTCGTATTTATTGTCAGCTCATGAGGCACCCCACCTACTGAGCTTTTTCACCTTTCCAATGACTTTAGAACAGTTGACATAAGAGTTCTTCGGCAACTTCCTGGGTAGTTGTAAGAAGATCATCTTCAATGATGCTCTCAATTGGTGGTTGTCAACTTCCAATGGCCAACCACTATACTTCTCATCTTTAAGGCTCTTGTCTCTGCAAATGTCTTGAACCACCATTGTACTGCATGTTTGTTAGCAATTTCTGGGCCAAATGTGTTGTTGATGTTGTGAGTTGTCTCTGCTGCTTTACGACCCATTTTAAACTGAAATTTAAGAAAATCACTCAAATATGCTTTTTGTCTAACATTGTTTCAGTAGTCTAAAATAAATATAAAGAGCAAGTAATAATTCATTAGCAGAAAAACATAAAGGGAGAAATGTGCATTAAAATGATGTGTATAACATAACCACATTTATTTAAGAATGTATTCCAGTATCAAATGGCAACTTTGAACACTGCAACAACCACAGTTATATTTGCACAATGTAATAATTTGATATTACCAGAAAAGATTTAGTTAATACCATTACCATAGAATTCTTTTTCAGAACTTTTAAGATGTACTCTCTTAACTTTCAAATATGTATTAGCATTATTAACTAATAGTTACTATAATATACATTACATCCCCAAGACTCATTTACCTCATAATAGCAAGTTTGTACCTTTCAATGACCTTTACTATGTTGCCCATCCACCCTCCCCTTCATCCCCCATCTCTGTCCACTACCAATCTGTTCTGTTTCTGAGTTTTTTAAATTTCCACATATAAGTGACATCATAACAGTATTTGTCATCTTCTATCTGATGTATTTTGCTTAGCATAATGCCCTCAAGGCCCATCCATGTTGTCACATTGACAGGATTTTAGTTTTATGGCTGAATAATATTCCATTGTATTTGTGTACGACATTTTCTTTATCCTTTTATGGAATGACACTGAGGTTATTTTCATATCTTGACTATTTTAAATGCTGCAGTGAACATGGGGGTTCAGAAATCTTTCTGAGATAGTGATTCATTTCCTTCAGATAAATACCCAGAAATTGGATTGCTGGATTGTATAATTGCACTTAGAAAATTTTTTTTGAGCACCTACTGTACTGTTTTCCATAGTGACTGCACCAGTTTATATTCCTCCCAACAGCACACAAGGCTTTCCTTTTCTCTGTATTCTCACCAGCACTTATTTCTTCTCTTTTTGATAATACCCATTCTAATAGTCATTCTCACAAGTGTGAAGTGATACAGCTTATAGATTTTGATTAGCATTTCTCTTATGATGAGTGATGTTGAGTGCTTTTTTGTGTGCCTCTTGGTCATCTGTATGTCTTCTTTGTAAAAATGTATAATCACTTCCTATAAGTCAGATTATTTTTTTCCTAGGTTGTATGAGTTCTTTCTGTATTTTGGGTATTAACCTCTTATCAAATGTGTGATTTGCAAATGTTTTCGTCCATTCTTTAGGTTGCCTTTTCATGTAGTTGATGTTTCCTTTGACATACAGAAGTCTTTAATCCATTTTAAGTTGGTTTTTGTTAATGGTGTAAGAAAAGTGGTCTAGTTCATTCTTTGGTATGAAGCTGTCTAGTTTTCTCAGTGCCATTTATGAAGTTTCTGTCTTTCTCCATTTTCTTGTGTTCTTTGTTGTAAATTAATTGACCGTGTATGCCTCTGTTTTTATGGCAGTACCTTGACAAGGTTATGACACTTTACCAAATTGTTTGTGCAGTGCTGCCAACGTAAGTTTGCAAGTTTTCGAACTTAATTGTCAGATTTTGTAACTTCCCAAGGCGAGTACTTGGAAGATGACCATAGATATTCAGCAATAAGGTATATAGCACTTTTTCTAGGATAAGGTCATGAAGTTAATTGTCTGACCTTGTAAAACTTTCAAGATACATGGAAGTGTGTGAATGGTATAGTCATACAGTTGACCTTTGAACAAGTGGATTTGAACTGTGCAAGTCCACTTACTTATATGTGGAGTTTTTTTCAATAAATTCCTGTACCGCTTTTGATAACCTGGTAAGGAGTCTGTGAATGCAGACTGTATGCATTGATCTACACCATTTTATATAAGGAAACTTGAGCATCAGTAGATGTTGGTATTTGCAGAGTGTCCTGGAATCAATCTCCCATGGATACCGAGGGACAACTTAAACGTTTGTGGAGTCCTAAGTTATGTATGGAGTTGCAGCTGCGCAGGAGGTCAGTGTCCCAACCCCTGATTGTTCAAGGGTCAACTGTACACTTCTTTTTTCTTTCTGATGGCGCGAATACTAAAGGAAACTTCAGAGATCATACTCCCAAATACTTCAGTGTATATCTCTAACAGATACAGTGTCTTGAGGATGACATTGATATCATTGTTATACTTAATAAATGTTAGAATAATGTCTTAATGTCATCTAATCTCCAAAAGTAGTCAATTTTCCAGTTTACTCAAAAATGTCTTTTACTCTTTCTTTTTGAATCAGGAACCAAGAAAAGGCAACACGATGATTTGGTTAATGTCTTTTAAGTCTCGTTATCTATAAATCAATTTACCTTTCTTCTCTTTTCATGATTTTCTATTTTAGAGAAACTGGGTCATTTAATTTTTACAGTTATTCAGAAAATTGTACTTTGTTGGTTTTGCCGGTTATACCTTTATGATACTGTCATTTCAAATGTTCCTCATATCCTCTGTATTTCCTGTAAACTTGCAGTTAGACGAGCCTTGATTAGATTCAGGTTTAATTTTTAGCAAGAATATTAAAACATAGATATGTAAATTTTTGGAAAGAATTGTATGAAATTTAAGGGTAATTTTGGACTAGGGAGACCTTTTATATTTTCCATTTTTGGGCATTGAAGTATTTTAAATTTATATTTAGAATTAATAATTAATATTAAGTGTTACCAATACTGTTGTATATGCTTTAATGCTCCTTTTTATCATCCTTCTCCACTGCTATGGCAGTGACTGCCATGGATTTTATGTTTTTTCCTATATGATTTTGTCATGTATATGACAAAAATGTGTTTTCTGTTTTTTTGTTTGTTTTAGGGAAATGATAAGCCCATATGTTTGTTGTGACTTCTGTTTTAATCAGTATTTTTAGGGGGAAACCTGGTAGTATAGTGACCAGGCTTCGGCGCTCTCAATGCAGCAGCCTGGGTTCGATTCCCAGGCAGGGGGCCACCCCTCCCCTCCCCCCAAAATACAAATATTTTTAATAGCCATGAATTTGTATATAGTTGTGTAATACTTACTGGTATGTAGTATTCTTCTGTAAATATAACCCTGATTTATCTCTTTTCCTGTTGGTGGACACTGGGTTGCTTAATTTTTTACTTTAAAAACAATGCTACTCTGAACACTTTTGTATTTATTTCTTAGTGAAAGAATTTGGGAGAGTACATAACTGAGGAGAGTATGTTAAATGTTACAAGGTATTACTAGATCATTCTCAAACATTGTTTCAGTTTGTTCTTACCAAGAGTGCACAAGAGTTCTTGCTGTTTCAGTCTTTATCCGCACTTAGTTAAGTATTAAATTTCTTAATTTTTGCCAATCTGGTATGTAGTATCTTCTTTGGTCTTTCTTTTTCTCTAATATTTAATGAGATGTTACATGATTTTTCCCCTCCAAACTTGTTTATGGCCATTAGTGGATTTTCTTTTGTGAAATTCTATGAAATGCCTACTTTATTTGTAGTTTTTTCATGTAATACAGTTACTGATTCTCAGTTGTGTTGCTAATACCCTTCTAGTTTGTAGCTTTTTTACTTCTTTATGCTGTCTGATGAATAAAAGTTGTTAATTTTAATGTGTAGGGATTTAATATGGCCACTTGCCTTTGTCATCCTAGTTAAAATTATGTGTTCCCATTCTTTATCCACCCATTTTAATTTTTTCCTTGTTCTTTTGGACATCTTTCATGTTAATTGTCAGAAATCAATACATAATGTTTTTCCAAGTTCTCATTTGTTGTTGAGATACAGTTTTTTTTCAGAGATTTTGTGGCCACTTTGTAGTAGAATCTGTCATCATTTTCTTTTATAGTTAGATTACTTGTGTTTTAATTTTAAAAATCCTTACATGAAGATACGTTCTTCTAAAAATGTTTAAAAGTTTGCCTTTTACATTTGTAATTCATGAGAAAATTAGTAGTTTGGGTTTGTGTATTTTATTAGGAATCCATTTTCACTTTTTTGTTCTTAACAGAAATAGCCAATTAAAAGTTTTAGTGTCATTTTTTTTTCACATGATATGCATCTGCTTTAGGGTAAAGGCTGTTGCCACTGTCACAAAATGTGAGTCATAGTGGCATAAATAGACTAGAACTTTATTTCTCATAAACAAAAAGTCCTGCTGATGTAAAGAAGTGATTTTTGTCTGCTCCATGAGGTATTTCACTGAGCCAGGGTTCTTTTATCTTGTTCCTTCATTATTCCCTAAGCTTTTGTGTGGTCCGATGATGTATAGCAGTGTTGCCTTTTATTTTTTTCCCTTGATTATTGTTACTTGAAGGTTGTCTGTTTTGTATTTTTATTTACAAAACGTGAACTTTTGGTTTTATTGATTCTTTTCACTGTATCATTGCTTACTTGTATTCTGTATATTTATGGGTTTCTGAGTTATTTCTAGTAGGTAGGTAGCATTCAGTCCACCTGTTCAGCTCCTTGGCCTAGGACACCAGAAAATACACAAGTGAGTTCTTTCCTTTCTCTCTGAGAATGTAGTTTTTCTCTGCAAGTTGTTATTTACATCCTTGCACCATGTCTTTCTGTCATGGTTCCTCTTCTCCAGAATAGAAAAATCTTTGGGCAGCTCTCTGTGTTGAATCTTAGCATAGCCGAGGGACTCTTGTCAGTCTCAGAATTCAGTTCTTACTTGCGTTCTTGGTAGCTCCAGCGGCTCTTCACCTGTGAGTAATAGATGGCCGTTGTACTAGACTGATGAACATAAGTGAGTAGAAAAAAATAAGAAATTTCTGTCACGGGAATGCATGCCAGATGTCATTTAAACTGTACTTACCCTCTTTTATTTTTTAAACACTTCTCTCTGGTTTAAATATAGATTGTATCTTCCCTAGATTAGCATTTTCCTAATTGTTTTTGTGGCATGCTAGTTTCTTGTGAAAATGGTCATTGTTTTTACACAGGAGGAAAAGTTTCTGTGGTCAGATTTAATCAGGGACATCAGTGCCCATCTTAGCACTTAATTTCTTCTCTTAATTGAATCTAAGAGCAGTTGGCATTTATCTTAGATGAAATAAATAAAAAATACATACTTAGTAGGGATTGTGATTCCAAGTTTAAGTGTTACTAATTTAATTTGTTAAAAACAACCATTACTGTAGAATAGCCACCAATCATTGTATCACTGGGTCATTTGGCTTTATGGCTGTTCCAAGTTAGGCAACTATGTTGAGGTATTTCAGATAATTTATTCCATCGGTTAACATGGAAATATTAGAATCACTTCTTCTGGGCATAATAGTGGTAAGCTTTTGACTTAGCAGAAAGGCAAACATAATTTTTTTTTATAAAAATAATGTAATAATTCATAAAAACAATAATTTTTATGAAAATATTTTCAGAATTGTAAATAATTTGGTATCCTTCTGACTCGGTTATGAAGGCTGTTAAAACTACTCTTAGCAGCAGGTGTGAAATCATTTGAGAGGGGAAAAGACCACAGATAAAAAATTAATGAAAGAATTAACAAAACTTTTCCAGTTCTAAAGATGGCATTGCAGAAAGGAGGAAGACAGTGTTCTGCATGCCACATGTCAGAATTACAGGCTTTGTTTTATACTTTGGTAGACCTAAGATTCCCCACCCCTCATCTCCATAATTAACTTGTGAATCCACTGAGGTGCAAGGATTTTGATTCACAAGTAAGCAAGCATCTAAAGAGTAAACTGACAGTTTGTATTTGAAAAGAGGTCAAATATAGTTTTGAAAACTATGGGCATCAAAATGTTTTTTAAACTAAGGCAGTTAATAGTAATCAGCATTTATTCACTTAGTCAACAATTATGAGTGGACTCTATATTTGGTTTACACTTGAGAATATTACAGTGAACACTACTAATGTGTGCCAGGCATTTTGCCTAATAATCACAAGCCATTTGTAGCCATACCTTGCTTTATTGCGCATTGCAGATACTGCATTTATTACAAATTTGAATGTTTGTAGCAATCCTGCATTGAGCAAATCTTTCTGCACCATTTCTCCAACGTTTGTTCATCTCATGTCTCTGTGACACATTTTGGTAATTCTTACAATGTTTGAAACCTTTTTGTTATTATACTTGTTATGGTGAACTGAGATCAGTGATTTTTGATGTTACTATTGTAATTGTTTTGTTGTACCACTAACTGTGCCCATATAAGATGGTGAACTTAATTTATAAATGTGGATTTTTTTAACTGCTCCACTCACTAGCTCTTCCCCCATCTCTCTTTCTGTCCTCGGGCCTCCCTATTTCCTGAGACACAACAATATTGGAAATAGGCCAATTAATAACCTTATAGTAGCCTTAAAGTGTTAAGTGAAAGGAAGAATCTATTGATGTGGCAAACTTCATTATCTTATGTTAAGAAATGGCCACAGCCAGCCCAACCTCAGCAACCATCACCCTGATCTGTCAGAACCCATCAATATTGAGGCAAGACCCTCCACCAATAATGAGATTGACTTTCTGAAGGCTCAGATGATAGTTAGCATTTTAGCAATAAAATATTTTAAAATTAAGGTGTGTACATTTGTTTGTTTTTTTAAAAGATGTAGTGCTATTGTACACTTAATATAGACTACAGTGTATTGTAAACATAACTTCTGTATGCACTGGGAAATGAAGAAAGTTTTGTGTGACTCATTGCCGTACTCCTTTATCGTGTTGGTCTGGAACTGAACCCACAGTGTCTGCGACGGGTGCCTGTATTACTGCGTTCAATCCCAAGGGCTGTGATGTAGGTGTTACCCCTGCTGTACAAACGAGGAAGTTAAGGCTTAGGATAAGTGCTTTACCAGTTGCATAGTAAGTGGAAGCAGAGCCAGCTACAGAGCCCTTCTTCTTAGTTTTCTTAATGCCATACTTAAGAGACAGAGGTCTAGGTTAGTCCCTCACATCAGTGGACTAACAGTGAAAAAAAAAAATCACATCGCTTGTTGGAGGAATACAACACCATTCATAATACTAACTCTTACTAAACTAGCTATAGAGGGAAATGTCTTTGGCTTGATAAAGAACATCTAAAAATACCTACAGCTAAGCTCAGACTTAATGTTGAGAAACTCAACACTTTGTCACTAAGGTCAGGTGGAAGGCAAGGATACCCTCTCTCATTTCCTTTTAGCGTCAATCTGGAAGTCCTTGCTAATACAGTAAGGCAAGAAAATAGTATACAAATTTAGAAGGAA
The DNA here is from genome assembly GCA_004026885.1 of Lyroderma lyra. NCBI lineage: Eukaryota > Metazoa > Chordata > Mammalia > Chiroptera > Megadermatidae > Lyroderma > Lyroderma lyra. The sequence continues at coordinate 64,893 of PVJL010003236.1, forward strand.
GACATAAAACTGTCATTCACAGATGACATGAGAAGACTGTGTAGAATTAAAGACAAGTGACAAAAAAAATCTCCTGGAATTAATACACGATTACTGCAGTGCTGCAGGATACAAGGTTAATGTACAAACGCCAGTTGCTTTCCTATATACTAACGATGAGGAAGTTCAATTGGAAATTAAAAACAAAATACCATTTACATTAGATGCAATATAAAAATATTTAGGTATGAATTCAGATACACACACACACACACACATACACACACACATACACACATACACATATACACATCGTGAAGAAAATGACAAAATCATGATGAATGAAGCCAAAGAATCAAATAGGTATTCCATGTTCATGGATAGGAAGACTCGGTATTGTCAAGATGCCAGTTCTTTCTGGCTTAATCTATAGTAGTCCCAGTCAAAATTACAGCAGGTTATTTTATGGATCTCAACAAAGTGATTCTAAAGTTTATTTCGGGATAGGCATAAGACCCAGAATAGTCCACACAGTAGGAAGAAGAACAAAGTTGGAGGACCGCGCAAGCTATAGTAGGTAAGACAGTGTTTTGGTGAAAAAATAGACAAATAGATCAGTGGGACTGAATAGAGAGCTCAGACTAGAGCCCTCTGTATAAATACAGTCAATTTATCTTTGACAAAGGAGCAAAGACAGTACAATGAAGCAAGGATCGTTTCTTCAACAAATGTTATTAGAACAACTGTACATCCACATGCAAAATAATTAATTGAGACATGGATATTACATCCATCACAAAAATTAATTCAAAATAGGTATAGACCTAAATGTAAATGCAACCTGTAAAACTCTTAGAAGATGACATAGGAGAAAGTGTAGAGGGTATGATGATGATGCCTTTCTCGATAGGACACTGAAGACAGTGATGATCAATGATGGAAATAATTGATAAGCTTAATTTTACAGTATTAATATCAAAGTTCTGTGAAAGACAATATCAAGAGAATTAGAAGCCAGGTCAGATTGGGAGGTAACCAAAATATACAAATAACTCTTAAAGCTCATCAATAAGAGAACAAGAACCTTATTTAAAAGTGGGCCAAAGACATTAACAGGCACCTTACCAAAGAAGATAAACAGATGTCAAATAAGCATATATAAAGATATTTCACATCATGTGGCATCAAGAAAATGCAAATTAAAACAATGTGATGCCACTGCACAACTATCAGAATAGCCAAAATCTGGAATACTGTCAACCATAAATGCTGACAAGAATGTGGAGCAGCAGGAACTCTCATGCTTTACTGGTAGGAATACAAAATACTATAGCCACTTTGGAAAACAGTTCAGCAGTTCTTACAAAACCAAACAGACTCTAACCATACTATCCATCAGTTTGTTCCTTGGTATTTACCCAAAGGAGTTGAAAACTACATACATGCAAAACCTGTACAAGGATTTTATTTTCAGCAGCTTTATTCATAATGGGTAAAAACATGAATCAAGATGTGCTTTAGTAGGTGAATGGATAAATAATGTGATACATCCATATAATAGGATATGAAACAAAATGTGCTATCAAGCCTTGAAAAGACATGGGAGAAGCTTAAATGCATGTTACTAACTAAAAGAAGCCAAGTTAAGAAGGCTGCATACTGTATGATTTCAACTATATGTGACATTCTGGAAAAGACAAAACCATTGAGATGAAAAGATCAGTGGTTTCCAGAGGTTTGGAAGTGGGGAATGTATAGGCAGAGCAGAGGATTTTTTTAGGGGAGTGAAAAATTTACGATACAATAGTGAGGGATATATGATGTGCATGTGTCCAAAACCATTGAATGTACACCAAGAGTGATCCCTTAGGTAGACTATGGACTTGGGGTGATTATGATGTGTTGATGTAGGTTCATCGAAATACAGTAGATTCTCAGTTAACTGGCATGCATGGGGATTGATAGAAGTAAATACACTCTGTTAATTGGAACTTAAGCAACCAGCACTCTCAAGTAGCGGTTGCTTGAGTTCCAGTTAACAGAGAGTCTGCGGTAAATATACTACTCTAGTCAGGGGTGTTGGTAATGGAGGGGGCTGTGCATGTGTGGGGTTATGGGGTTAGTGGGGTATCAGTTCCTTTAAATGTTACTGTAAACCTAAAACTTACCTAAAAAAGTGGAAAAAACTAGGAAACAGCATTTGCTTTCGATAGTGAAACACAAGTGCCTATCATTGATTCTTAAACTTGAGCATGCATCAGAAGCATCTGCAGGGCTTGTTAAAAACTCTGGAGCCTATCCTCAGTTTTTATTCAATAGATCTGGGGTAGAGCTGAGAGCATGGACTGCTAACAGTTTCCAGGTCTGATGCTGGTCTAGGGACCATACTTGGAGAATTTCCAAGTCATCATATCCATATAGAACTATATGTACCATGCTGAATGGTCCATATCTTAATGAGAAATTAGACATGATACATATGAGGTGTTGATGTGACTTGAGACTATGTTTTAATTTTATTTATGCTTGTATTTCTCTGAGTCTTAGATGAATAGAAATCTTGTAAAACAGGGAGATGACTTACGAGTATTTACCATTTTGCTATTTCTTATAATACAACTTATTAATTATAAGTTAAACACATGTTAGTATTAAGTTTGTGGTTAACTTGGATTGTTTTGGACTTTATGAAATGCTTAGATAATTTATCTCCTTTATACATCTTTTTCATTTTAATGGTTGCATTCAACTTCTTTGTACTTTTGGTTGTTAAAATCAGTGGCATTGATTTAGCTATTTTAAATATTAATATGCATATAAAAAGAGCCTACTTAAAATAGGCAAAACAGTTTATTGGCTGTTTTAATATTAATCTCATTTTTGTAAATACATTTCGAAAATAGCTAAAACAACGCTGGACTGTTTGAACAGCTCTGCAATTCTGAGAACAGGAATTTATGTTCTCTCTAAAGGGTTTAAAGACATGATTCAATTTCTGTTCATATTGGCAGAGAATAATTTCTTATTACATAGATTTTGCTTTGCTTTCATTGTTCTTGCCACTGAAATATATAGCTAATAATTTTACTGATGATGAAAATAAATTGTCCAACTCACCAGTCTGAACTTCTGATTTTCCCAAAGAGTAGTTATCAGGATGAATAAAGGGATAAGGGATTGGAGGATTAGCAGAGTGTGAGAAAGTCCACCTTGCTGTGGCAATAACAGTGTTTATGAAAAATTGATGGAGTTCTCCAAAACTTCTCATTATGGAACGTAGTGGTTTTTTTCTCTTAATTTTCTCTTGGATTTGGGTGAAAGGAAGAGAGAAAACTGTTGGCTTTGTGGAAAAGGGAGTGAGTGAGATTGGTACTGAGAGTAAAGTCTTTATTTTAGGAATTAAAATTTTTAGCTATTCCCAGTATTGTTAACAGCTGACATTTTTTTCAGTGATTATTTGAAGAGGTACAGGTAGGTGACAGATTTTCAGATTAATATTTTAAAATTAAAGATGTCTTATATTAATTTGTTTTCGTTTTTATAGAGAGGATCTGACGAACTACTCTCAGGTAGTGTTCTCAGTAGTCCAAACTCTAATATGAGCAGCATGGTGGTCACAGGTAAGTGTTAACTTTCTTAACAGTCTGTTGTTATTTGCCATTTTATGGGGCAGAATGTTAAAAAATTAAAATTTAGTCTGTTTTTTACCAGAATAGCCTTTATTTTTAAATGCTTTCTATTGAAATATTTTAGAGAAAATTTTACTAGCACTGTGTGTCAAGGGAAAAAATCCTGAAGATGGTAACTTCTGTGGGCAAGTAACTAATTCTGATTGCTTTTTTTAAAATCACAGAAGAAAAACTTTTATCATGTTACATTTCCTTTTTTTTTTTGGTATGTGGGTAGTTCCTGGCTGGGAATTGAACCCAGCGCTGACAGTGCCAGCTCTGATGCCTTAAGCCACTACACCACCAGGGAACTCCCTATTCTTATTTCTTTTCATTTTAGTTTTTATGTTTGCCTGTCATAAAACATTTTTAGTTCTTTATTTCACAAAACCTAAAGCCCAAACTGCAAATAAAAACCAAAAGATTCAACCATATAGTTGTCTTTATTGTATGCTTTCAACCCTTTTCCTTTGCTGAAATAATATTTTAATTCTATAAGTTGATTTCTTTTATATTATCTACTTGGAAATTTAAGATGATTTATTTAATCTTGATTAAGTTAGGTTTTTTCCCTTAAATTAGGTATGTCTGAAATGTTTGTTGTTCGTAAACAAATAACAGAGTGCTTTTAGACCTTAGTTTTATGGATGACAGAACAAAATTTGAATCTGATGATGATGATTGAATAAGCCTTAGATTCCTACATTTTACATTTTTAACCTAAAAACCAAAGTTCTTTATTTCTAAAATCTTTCCTAAATTACTTGCTTGAAGAATTATATTGAGCAATAAAAGGATTTTAATGACTGGAAAAATACTGATTTTTCTCAGGTAGCCATTGCTTGTATATATAGGTATACACGGGCTGTCTGAGAAAAAAATCCAGCCATAAATGCCTGTTTTTCACATTACATGGCCAGATACTTTCCAGACAGCCCTCCTTCTTCGTTTTATTGCACATTGTTTAATTGCGCTTTTCAGATACTGTTGTTTTTTACAAATTGAAGGCAAAGACCCTCCACCAGCAAAAAGTTTATGACTCACCTTATTGTGATACTTGCTTTACTGTGTAGGTCTTTAACCAAACACATCTCTGAGGTATGCTTGTATGTATACCTAAGTGCACATATACCTGTATACATTCCCGACAATTCAGTTAAGCAAAAATTATACTAAAGCACTTGCCAAATATAGTCATAAAGATGTAAAAGTGAATTTGTCCATGCAAATAACTTGTGTCCCCATGGAATACCAATTGCTCGGTTATACATAGATAGTCACCACAATAGACCATATATGAGGACCTAAAAGTCATTCTTGATAAATATCAAATAATTGAAGGCTCATGGTTTCTGATTATAGTGAAATTTAATTAAAGAATTAAAAACAGTAAGAAATCTAGTAAATTATCACATATTTAGAAGTTGAACTAATATTTCTGAACAACACATCACTCAAAGAAGATACAAAGACATATTTTTGACTGAATGAAGATGAAAAATATGTATCAAAATTTGTTTGGATGTAGCCCAGGAAGGTGCATGGGGGAAAACAGGTTTATTATCTGTATTAGGTAACTACCTATATTAAAAAAAGAAAGGTTAGAACAGAATAAATGAATAATCAAAATAGAAAAAATCAAAATTAAAAAACTCAATTAAAAAATGGGCAGTTCGTCACGCTAAGTTGAAATAAACCAGAGAGAAAACAACCAAGAACTACATGATGTCACTCATGTGGAACATAAAATTGAAAACAACAAAGAAACAAAACTCATGGACACAGTCAATAATTTAGTAGTTAGCTTGAGTGTAAAGGAGGAAGAGGGTGGAGAAGAAGGGACAGGGACACATATATGATGATGGAAAGAGAACTGACTCTGGGTGATAAAGACATAATGCAACGCATGCAGGATGTAATGAACCTAGGTAATTTTTACTAATTAATGTCACCCCAATAAATTTAACAACAACAAAAAAAACCACAACAACAAAAAGAAAGGTTTATGATCCTATCAAAAAAAGACAGAAGACATAAATTATCGACGTTGGGAATGAAAATGGAGATAATCACTACAGATTCTATGCAGTGTAATAGAAAAATAAGGCAATTTTATTATAAGCAGCGGTAATGCCAATACATTCAACAAATGAAATAGACACATTTGTTTACAAATCTAAATTACCAAAACTGATAAAATCTGTTAATCCATGATAGGAATTGGCTCTGTATCTATCATAAAAATTGAATTTTTAATAAAAAATGTATTTTCAGAAAGATTGGCATAGGTGATTTCACTGCTGAATTTTACGAAACTTCAAAGTAAAGAGTAGTCACCATCTTCAGTACACTCTTTCAGAAAATAAGAGAATGGGATTCTTTCTAATTTACCTTATGAAGCTGCTATGACTAACAATGCCTAACACATAACAAACCAAGATTTTATACTAATATTTTTCATAAACATACACGCAAACATCCAGACATCCTTAACAAACATTAACAAGTCACATCCAGGAATATAGAAAAGATAATTTATATTGAGTAATTGAAGCTTAGCTCAGGATTGTAAGGGTTAAAATTTGAAAGTGAACTCCATATTATTTATCACAATAATAGATTAAAGGAGGAAAAACAAACCCCATCATGTCAATAGAATCAGAAAAGGCATTTGAGAAAAAATACAACATCCTTTCATAATGAAAATTAGAAAAGATTAAGAGAAGGGAAGTTGTACAAGGTAAAGAGAATGTTCTTAGACCCTACAACAGATGCCACTTTTAATGGTGAAATAATGTTTTCTTACTAAATAATTAAGAATGAAGTAAGTAAGGATGTTTCTTCACAATTTTTCTAGCTTTTTTACTTATATTAAGGCAAGGAAAGTAAGTAAAAAGCATAAAGATTGTACAGGAAGAAGTAAAGTCTTATGCACAGTCAACTGATTTAAAAGGTTTTTTTAAATGTTTCAACTGGGTATACAACATAGTAGTTAGAAATTTATTTATAACTTATGCATTCATCCCCTGATAAGTCTTGCACCCACCTGATACCATATGTAGTTCCTACAATATTCTTGACTATTTTCCCTAAGCTGTACTTTACATCCCTGTGATTATTTCGTAACTGCCAATTTGTACTTCTTAATCCTATATTTTTTTCACTCAGCTCCCCATTTTACTCCTGTTTGGCAACCCATTTGTTCTCTGTATCTTAATGATGTTGTTTCTATTCGTTTGTCTTTTAGATTCCAAATATTAGTGAAGTAGTATGATATTTTTCTCTGTCTGACTTACGTTGCTTAGCATAATACCCTTTGTCTATGTTATCTTAATCGCAAAATTTCATTCTTTTTTATGACTGAATAATATTTCATCTTTTTTATCCATTTGTCTTTTGATTGGAGCATTTAATCTGCTTACATTTAAAGTAATTATTGATAGGTAGTTATTGCCATTTTATTGTTTTCTGATTGTTTTTATATTTCTCTTCCTTCCTTATTCTCTCGTATTATGGATGGCTTTCTGTAGTGTTGTGTTTGGATTCCTTTCTCTGTTTCTTGTATTTCTCTTACAGATTTTTGATCTGTGGTTACCTTCATATACAAGGGGTGTCTGGAAATATCCAGCCATGTAATATGAAAAATAGAGGCATTTATGCCTGAAGTTTTTTCCAGACAGCCTTTGTATACCAAGCTATGTTTATAGCAGTCTTTTAAGTTGATAGTCACCTAAGTTCAAACACATTCTAAAATCACTACCATTTTTACTCACCCTCTCTATATACTTAATGTTTTTGTTGTTAAGTTTTACATTTTTTTTGCGTGTATCTCTTAATTTACTGCTGTAATTATACATGATCTTCCTTTTAACCTTTGTACTACCTTTAGTGTTGGTTGATACACTGCTTTTATTATTCATTTCCCTTTGTGAGTGACAATTTTTCTTTGCAATATATTTTTACTTATATTTTAGATATTTTCTTAAATAAGTTCCTTTAACATTTCTTGTACTATTGATTTGGTGGTGATGAAGTCCTCCAACTTTGTCTTGGCTGGAACATTCAACATGATTTTTAAAATTAAAACATCCAAAGGCATCTACAAAATGTTTGGTAGACCTAATAATACATGTGAAATTAGAATGGGTAGGATACAAATTTATACTACAAAAATAAAATATTTTCTGATACTATTGCCAAATTATTGGAGAAATGAAAAAATTTCAAATCCACTGTACCTAATTTTCGGTAATTTGCCTAGTACGTGAAAAAAATGTCTCCAAGTTCCATCTTATTCTAACCACTTGTTTGCATGTAACTAACATTTTTCTACATCATGTTGGTCTTTTCCCTTTAATGTTCAGGAGCCCAGGTATAGGGGACAGTTAGGTTCAGGGCCTCAGGTCTGGTAGGGTTAAGATGTCGTTTTCCCCTAAATTGTGATAGATTTGAATCTATAAATCAGTCAAGCCAAACAGGCTTTTAATTTGAAAAGATGGAATTTTTCTTCTGTTGATGAGGTGATTCTAAAATTTATGTGGAAATAAGAAGACCGAGAATAAAAATAATTGGAAAAAGATGCCTTGGTCATTTAGTGGGGAAGATGTCTTTTCAACACCTGGTACTAGAACAGTTGAATACTGAATAGAAAGGAATAAAAATTAAAAACTTACAGCTTCATACGTTACAGAAAATTAAATGAATGAATTATATACCTAAACCTAAAAACTAAATATATAAAACTTTTAAGGAGAAGTCAGAATATATTCTCAACCCCAGGGTAAATTAATATGTCTTTAGAGAAGATACAACTTAAAAGAAGACTAACCATAAAGGAACAGAAAGTAGAGTTCACCTAAATGAAAACATTACCAGAAGACATTGCTGAGACCATGAAAAAGAAGCAGAGGCTGGGACAAAATATTTCTATTCACATATCAGCACATATACCTGACACAGGACTTACTTACATTTAGAGTAGGTAAAGAATTTTTTCACATCTATAAATACAAATAGCCTACTTTCTAAAAATGAACGAGAGAAGGTATATGAATGGCTAATCAGTACCTGAAAAAGCTGTATTAATCATCAGGAAAGCACAATTTAATAACCGAAGTTGAATGTTTAAGTTAAAAAAAAAAAGTTAAAGTAAAAGACACGTTCCATTAATCTCCCTCAAAATACTCCCCTTCACTTCATATACATTTATCCCATCGTTCTTGCCACTTTCTGGAAGTCCTCTTTCATGAGTGTCGTCGTGCTGTCGTGGCTGCCTCGGTATCCTGAATTGGTTGATTCAGGTCACACATCGCTCCTAGTACAGCAATTTCTGTCCAAAAAAAAACATGATGGTGGATCCCCATCCAGCTTATTTACCAGATCTGGCACTGTATGACTTCTGGCTCATCCCCAAAGTCAAAATGACCATGAAAGGTAAACATTTTGAATCGATTCAGGACATCAAGGCAGCTACGACGGCACACCTAAAATCGTGAAAGGACTTGGACAGCTCCAGAAAGTTGCAAGAATGATGGGATAAGTGTGTACAAAGTGAAGGGGAGTATTTCGAGGGGGATTAATGGCAATGTGTCTTCTACTGTAATCAGTTTTTTTATTTCATTTACTGTATTTTTTTTTTATCACACCGTGTACTGGTTAGCCTACCTCCTATTAGACTATAGGAGAGCGTCAGAGATCTTTCTTGTTCACTGCTGTACACCAGAGTTCCAAACAGTGCCCGACACATTCTTTTTTTTTTTTTTTTTAATTCAGTTTTATTGTTAGACCTATTGGGGTAACATCTTAGCAAGGATTACATAGGTTTCAGGCATACAATTCTACAGTGCATTGTCAACTTGATGTATAATAAGTTTACCACCTAATGTGACTTCTCTTTCCATCACCTTATATTTAGCTTCCCCTCCTCCTCTCCCACCCCTCCCCTTTCTCCCCTCCCTGGCCCACTTGTCCCTAAATAAACATTAAACTGTTGATTGTGTCCATGGGTTGGTTGGTTGTTCATTTCTTTTTTCTTTGCTTTCAGTTTTATATTCCGCATATGAAGTCATACAGTTCTTTGTTTTTTCTGTCTGGCTTATTTCACTAAGCATGATGATCTCCAGGTCCATCCATTTTGTTGCAAATGGCAATATTTCATCTTTTCTTATAGCTGAGTAATATTCCATTGCGTATATGTACCACAGCTTCTTTATCCAGTCATCTGTCGCAGGGCACTTTGGTTGTTTCCATGTTTTGGCCACTGTGACAGCGCTGCGATGAACATTGGGGTACATAAGTCTTTGCGGAGAAAGGTTTTCAGGATTTTTGGGTAGATCCCCAGAAAGGGGATTGCTGGGTCAATTTTCTGAGTAACCTCCACACTGTCTTCCACAGTGGTTGTACCAGTTTGCACTCCCACCAGTAGTGTCCTAGAGTTCCTTTTTCTCCACATCCTCTCCAGCCCTTGTTATTCCTTGTCTTGTTGATAACAGCCATTCTAACAGGTGTGAGGTGGTATCTCATTGTGGTTTTGATTTGCATTTCCCTGATAGCTAATGAGGATGAGCATTTTTTCATATGTCTGCTGGCCATTTGTATTCCTTCGTGGGAGAAGTGTCTGTTTAGTTCCTCTGCCCCCTTTTTAATTGGGTTGTTTGTTTTTTTGTTGTTAAGTCTTCTTAGTTGTTTATATATTTTAGATGTTAGACCCTTATCTGATACGTTATTTGCAAATATTTTCTCCCATTCAGTTGGCTGTCTCTTTGCCTTGTTGATGGTTTCTTTTGCTGTGCAGAAGCTTTTTAGTTGATATAGTCCCATTCATTTATTTTTGCTTTTACTTCCCTTGCCTTTGAGGACAGGTTCATAAAGTCTTCCTTGAGTCTTAGGTCTCTAAGTTTAGTACCAATGTTTTTTCTTCTATACAGTTTATTGTTGCAGGTCTGATATGAAGGTCTTTAATCCATTTTGAGTTAATTTTTGTATATGGAGAGAGTTCACAGCTCAGGTTTATTCCTTTGCATATGTTTTTCCAGTTTTCCCAGCGCCACCTACTAAAGAGGCTGTCTTTTCCCCATTGTATGTTTTTTGCTCCTTTATCGAAAATTATTTGTCCATAAATTTGTGGGTTTATTTCTGGGTTTTCAGTTCTATTCCATTGGTCTGTATTTCTGTTCTGCCAGTACCAAGCTGTTTTGACTATTGATGCTTTGTAATATAAATAGAAGTCAGACACATTCTTAATACTCAGTAACTGTTTAAAAATTATCAGTGTGTGAGTGAATTTTGAAGACATTAATGATCAAGATGATCTTACAGTTTTACAGATTGTTGGGAATATATATTATATATAATACTGTATAAGGACAGTGTTGAATGTTTTGGGGAGTGCCGTAAGTACCTAAAATTATATTCAAATAGAGTATACATGTGTATTTCTCAGTGTATAAGGGTCCTTCATTTTAGTTTAGAGTTTCAAAAATATTCTTGAGTCTTTTGAAGATAAAAATAAACCATTAATATGGATGGTGCATATCTGCAAGTTCCGTAAATAATTTTACATAAAACATGTCCTAAAACCTACTTTATTATATCTTTATTAAAATTCTTATTTTTGGTAAAATTTTGGAATAAAAGTAGGTAACTCATTTGTTGATTCAAATATATTAGTTTACTTTAAAAGCTCAGAGTGTAACAGAATAAGGTAATCAAGTCCGTGAGTGATTTATAGTATATAGATGTTAATAGCAATAAAATATTTAGGTAGATTAGTTGATAATATTAAATTGAGAGAGGCACGGCACATTGTAGGTAAGCATAATGTAGATTGACTGCATAATCATTTTTACAACATTGCCTTCTTTGATCCATCCCACTTTTGAGTATAATAGTTTCCAAATTGAACAGTATTATTTCTCAGGTAAAATTAGAATCTTTATCATTTTTGCTAAGTCACATATTTTTCAGTTTAAAACATTTTTGTTTGTATAATTAAGATGATTAAATTGAACATTTCTTTCTTTCTGTTTTTGGGGGTAGTTCCCCGGCTGGGAATCGAACCCAGGCCGCAGCGTTGAATGCACCGGCAAATTTCTTAATGAATTGCAGTTTAATGTTTCTGCTTCATCACTGATTACTTTTTACAGATACCATTCAGAAACATATTTACCCAATGGTGATTTTAATTAATTGATAACTTAATTTTATTTAATACTAATTGGTAGATAGTATTTTCTCCTTTGAAACTTCAGTGTTTGAATTTTAGGAAATATTAAAGTATATTCAGATGTGCTTTTGACTATAATTTTATAAACACTGTTTTGTGCTTTAAGTGCAGATAAGGAAAATTAACATAATAAAGGCTATTTTTAATGTCTTTCAGCTAATGGTAATGATAGTAAAAAATTTAAAGGAGAAGATAAAATGGATGGTGCTCCTTCTCGTGTACTCCATATTCGAAAATTGCCTGGTGAAGTGACAGAAACTGAAGTTATTGCTTTAGGCTTACCTTTTGGAAAGGTGACCAACATCCTTATGCTGAAAGGAAAAAATCAGGTATGCTTCTTTCAGGACTTAGAAAATGTTAAGCCCAAAACACCCAGCATGTGTGAATTAGCTGTCTTCTAATAGAAGTGTAGAATATAAGCTCTTTTCTAAAAGAACATAATGAGTGTTACTCTGATTTTTTCCTAGTAGTTGTGTGTGGAAAACTAATGCTAGGGAACTAAAATCAGTGACTCACTATAGTTTTCAAATTTTGCCTTTTAAATTTACTTTAGAACTCTAATTGAGCAACTGTTATAATGAGATTGTGGAAAATACAAATGAAGTACTGTGTTTTATTGAGGGTATGCTCTTTGTTAAAGCAGAAATCAGTAGAGGCAATAGTAGCATCTTTAAGTGTATTCCACAAAAATATTTATTAGCATTAAATATTTTAAATAGTATTAAAATATTAATTTGAGATATTCTTCATTGAATAGATGTACCAGTGGCAGTAAGGCCCAGATATGTTAAAAATCAAATTTTGTTTTAAAATTTCTAATAATACCATTTGGAAGAATTTAACATTCTCTTAAATATAGTTAATGTTACTAATAATCTGACATTTAATTTTAACTTTTTTCTTTGCCTCTGTTGAATTATACTGCTTTAAAAATGACTGAGATCTCTTATATTCTCTAGGCTAGGATTGATAAAATTCTGATGCTAGAAAATGTTTAGATTTAATTATATCTAGCTTTTGTTGGAGGAAGTAGTTTTGTGGTACATGGAAAATCAGGTACAAGGCAAAAAGCTCCATGCAATCAGGAGTTTTCTTCTGAGGTTAGCCTTAGTTGTATACCTAACTTTCAGTAAAGGATTTCTAATTCTTATTAAAGTACCTAAATGTAACTTGAAAGATATTCTAGATGCTCATTTTTCTAATTAGCTGAATAGATTGCATAGGTATTAGTTTATTTGAATTTAATTCATAGTATTAAATTTTTTGCTGTTTAAATTTTCAGGCATTTTTGGAACTAGCAACAGAAGAAGCAGCTATTACAATGGTTAATTACTATTCTGCTGTGACACCTCATCTTCGTAACCAACCAATTTATATCCAGTACTCCAATCACAAAGAACTAAAAACAGATAACACATTAAACCAAGTGAGTATGAGTAGGTACATAAATGAAGTGGCCTAGAACATATTAAGAATCTCATAAATATATTAACAGAAAATAATTTTAACCATTCTAAAGATGTTTCTATGGGCATTTTCTTACTGTTTAAGGCATTCTTTTGCAATAGGTGCCTATGTGTTAAATTTTGTTAATTTACAGAAATTATGTGTGATCCCTTTTCATATTTTAAGTTAATACTGGATAAGTTTTTTCTGTGTTTTTAAGGTCCTGGTTAAAATGTTCTTTTTCTTGTTGCAAGTTAAAAGTTTTGTATAGAAAGTGTTTATAAGGTGCAGCTTATTAGCATAATCTATATATACATCTCTGCTGCTTGGACTTTAAAGTGTGAAATCAGTTTAATGCCTTTGGTTATTTGACTTTTTATAGGTTTTTGATTTCTTATGGAAAAATTTCTATTTAAGATGTGTTAATGATTTTTCTAGGAGGAAATATAAGAACTGAGACTATGAATTTATTGATCTTTTAAAAATACAATATAGAAGATACTAATTATTTAAAATTAATATATATTTTTAAAATACATTATTTTTTTAGATCTAAATACATGGACTGCAGAATCTTAAAAACTATAGCTTTTTAAATACAGTTAATTATATTTTTCTATTTCAGTAAAATCTAAACTGTCTCTGGCTCTTTGTCTTATTGAAAATTTAATAAAAAATAGTTCCTCATAGATTTTTAACCTTCTTAAAAAGTGATTTAAGGTCACTTCAGTCATTTATGAAAAACAAGCATATAAAAGTTTTTGAAAGTTAAGGCTAAAATTTCAGCTGTTTTTCCTTTAATTTGATAATTTTTCATTTTTTTTTTGCACCAGAAGTTGTATTTTTAAGAATTTAACATGAGTGAGTACGTCACAAGAAAATACCTATTTGGTAATCTTTTTATTATTTTCAGTATTTTGTGAATACATTTTCATTTTAAAAGATTCAAGTGAAATAAAGAATAAAGATAAGACAGAAATAGATGTATGTAGGGAAGAGGAGTTTGTAATTATGAATAGGATAACAAGTGAAAGACCAATCAAGAAGTGACATTTAGTAACAAACTTCAGAGTGGGTAGGAAATAAGGCATTTAACTCCAGTCTGGGTTTTTTCAGACACAAGTTAACACTCAGTGTAAACTTTCTTTTGTTGAAAAAAAAAATTTTTGCAGCCATATTTTTAATTTTCAAAAGCTCTTTAATCTTCTTTGATCATCCTTTCTGCATTTCTGCTGGACATGTTTTATGACTTCACAATTCTTTAAGAATACTAATTAATGGTATTTTTAAATACTTCACTAAATTCTAAATTCTCTCCTAATTTCTTCAGTGTTGACTGTTTTGTTTATCTTGTTCTCTTTTTCTCTTCCCCTTCCTGGAGTTGTCTATTCAAATTGCAGAATGGACAGTTTGGTTTTATTGGACTTGCATGCTTTCCTGTAAAGCAATGAGAAGTTGGATACTAAGCTGGGATCCCCTCAGATGCCAGGGAGGTCTTTATTCTGGGCCAACGAAACTCTCTTTAGAATTTTGGTTTCTTTAAGGGAGCATTTTATGTATTTATTTATTTTAATGGTAAAGAGGAGAGATGGTGGGAGGAGGGGAAGAGGAGAAGTTTAGCTGTTTGTCTTTCAGATAACTCTTTTTACCTTTTTCCTCCTCCTTTGAACTTGCTGATTTCTAACCTGACTTCTGTGGCTGCTACCAGTCCAAATCCTGTTTGCTATGTAGTCACTGTCTTCTGTCCATTTGGTTCCATTCATATCTTGTGTTCCAGGAAATAGATAAAAATTATTTTAGCTAATGATGACCTCCTTTTTCTTCAGTATTTGTACTTATTCCATTTTGTATTCATTTAATAAGCATTTTAATAGGGTTTTGCAATGGAAGAGAAGCAATTGAATATGTATCATCCATGAATTCTTCCAGAACTTTTCCTCAAATCACCAAGTCCTGTCAGTTTAGTCTTCTTAATATCTGCTTAGTTTCATTCATCTTTCTTGCTACTTTGATTAGCTCAGACACAATCACCTGTTAGTTGTCTTACTATAATAGCTCTCTTACTGATAATCTACTTTCTTACTTTTCCCTCTTGAAATCTTTCTTTGTCATTCTAAAATGCACAGATCTAATCATTCCCTTGCACCTGGTCCTTTTCATGCTCAGTACAAAGGCCCTTTCTGAGATGACTGCTGTTTCTGTATTCCGTCTTATGGTTACTTCCACCCTATTTACCTATGTTTCTATCCCAAAAGTAATAGTAGATCTTCTGACGTGGCATGCTTTCTCTTACGTTTCTGTCTTTTGAGGCCCTTGTGTCTCCATGTTGTCACTTTTGCCCGGAATACTGTGGCCTTGCCTGTCGTCGTGCCACCTTTCTACCCCATGCTTTATATGGTCAGTTGTTAGACATTTTCAGGTCTTCCCTTAGCTTGTTTCCTCTAGAAAGCCATCTCCTGATCCACAAAGAGTGGGTTAGGTTTGAATTAAGAACCTTTAATACAAATTAAATCACAGTGAGTTACTACCATGTACTACTAGATTGGCTAAAATTAAGACAGTTAATACCAGGTGTTGGTAACAATGTAGAGAAGCTTGAACTCTCACTTGCAAGTGATAGGAATGTAAATTGGTAGAATCATTTTTTAAAAATTTTAAATATTCATTAAAGCTGAGTGTATATATATACATATCCTTTGACTTAGTAAATCTACTTCTACTTACATACTTGAGAAAACACATATGTACCTCAAAGATATGTATGAGAAAGTTCATGGCACACTATATAATAACCCAAAGCTGACACGATCCAAATGTTCAGCAGCAGCAGCAGAATATGTATGTGGTATATATTCATTCATTCATTTGATTACTATCTGGCACAAAGCATGAACAAGCTGCTGGTACCTGCAAAACATGGATATGCATCATAAATATGTTTGTTGAAAGCAGGTAGACCAAAGTAGAACACGTACTGTGGTTCTATTTATGTAACTAGGAGAAAGCATGAGTGTGGCGTCTGTAGTTTGATTGATCTTCTGTTTTCTAATCTAGATAGTACTTCCACAGATATGTCCAATTTGTGATATTTTCAGCTGTATACACTGATTTCTGTTCTTTTATATATGTAATGTTTCATTAAGTAAAATCTGTGTTCCCCTGCCTACTCTGCTCCATGAATTAAAACTTATGAAATTATTTGTTAATGATAAGGGAGAACATAATAAAGCTAAAAAGGGAAGATGGAGAACAGTAAATAGTATTGGGAAAAAAATATATGGAGTCAATATGTAGTTACACGCTTATATGGAATGGACATATGCATATATATTTGTATATATATCTTGGGAAGGATACCCAAGATAATAGGTGAGGGGTGAGTAGGGGAAAGCAGAGAGGGTGATAGGGTTGCAGAGGAAACTTTTAACCTATTGTACCATTTGGATAGTGTACTGTGATTATGTGATTCCTATTTAAAAATGACATTTCATTATTTGAAAAAGCAGATGTTAATGATTTTTCATGCTTGTAATTTCATATAATGTGTGAAAAAGGATGTGTTCACTAGTGAAAAAGGTAATATTGCAATGAGCTACTGTGAAACTTTATTTAAATACATATTAGATTAAGTACTGCAGGTCCTCAGATAACAATGACGAGATGCCATAGGAATTTAACTCTTATTAATCAGTTAGCCTATGGTAAAATTGGTTTCATTTTTCTTAAAGTTGCAGAACCTATTCTGACTTTTAATTGAGGACTTCCTGTGTATTCAGACATTTAAATTAAGACACTTCTCTAGAAATATTTTTACCCCTTTTTTCTTTATAACTGTATTCTCCATATAGTGTAAATATCTTTATTTTATTAAACATGTTTCAGAATGTTTGATTTGAATTAGTGAGTCTCTTTACTAACAAATTTATAGGTCATCTTATTATTTAATTAGTATTTAAATGATGATGAGGTTTGACTAGATCAGTAATTCCCAACCCTTTTCCACAAATTGTATCCCTTGGTTTTAAAACAGCTGCTTTTAAATATTGGCACTTTTTAATGCAAAATAGTGGAAATGAGATAATGTGTTAGGAATGAAAAAATACTACACTAAACATTTATTGTTCCATAGCTAACGTTTTTGTTCATCATTACTGATTACTTCTTGTGTATCCCTCAGTGGCCCAGCATATAACCTTGGGGGTACGCATACCACTGCTTGAGAACCAGTGGCCTAAGAGAACACATGGTCTCTTTGAGTCCCAAGCCATATATGATCCTTTGTTATATAGTATTTCAGTAAATTGACCATTTTTTTTCCCTCAGCCTGTTGAGATATAATTGACATGTAATATTGTTTAAGATGTATAGTATGTTGATTTGATACATTTATATATTGTACAATGTTAGCTAGCACATCCTAAATAAATGCAACACTTCACAGATTTGTGTGTCGTCTTGACAAGGGGCCATGCTAATCTCTTGTTCCAATATTAGTATATGTGCTGCTAGAGTGAGTACTGACCATTCTTGTTTATTCTCATTAAGTGTCCTTATTGTTTTGTATTCATTTCGTTCATCACTGTGCTCTGCTTATATTCCTATCCTCTGTCAGTACAGCTTTTTTAAATCTTTAAAGCAGTGTAGAGATACTTATCATTGTTATATTTAACAGTTACTTCCTTTTATATAGATGTTTTAACCCCAAATAAGGTAGGAATTATTTTCTTATCAATGAAATCTGTCACAGTAATAATAGAAACAGCATAATAGTAATAAAGGCATTCTTTTTAGAGCATTTGACATGTGATTTAGTTGAGAGATTTCCTAAAAATACTGTATTCAATTCTTTATATTTTTTCACATTTTAAAAAGTCAAAATTAAGGTACTGATTAAAGTAGCTGATATTGTTTAATTGGCAGTATTTTGTTAGTCAAACAGAGTATATTAGTGCATTTTTCACTTAATTGTGTATTAGATACCATACCATAACACTTATGGAAAATACCCTTTATATTTTGTCTTGAAGTATTTCTGAGAATGTAATGGCTTTATACTATAGTGTATATCAGGGGTGTCCAACCTTTGACATCCCTGGGCCACATTGGAAGAAGAATTGTCTTGAGCCACTCATAAAATACACTAACATTGACAATCGTTGATGAGTTCAAAAAGGTCCGTGCATAATATTCGTATGTTGTTAAGAAAGTTTACGAATTTGCGTTGGGCTACATTCAAAGCTGTCCTGGGCCGCATGTGGCCTGTGGGCCACAGATTGGGCAAGCTTGGTGTATATCAATTTCTGTTCTAAAAATTTTGGTGTCAGAAGTTACACTAATACGAAAAAAGACTTAATTTGTCTTCTGAATATACTTCTTTTAAGATTGTATAAAAATAATGTTTTTTTTTTGTTGTTGTTTTTTGCTTTTTGGTATGTGGATAGTTCCCTGACCAGGGGTTGAACCCAGGCCGCAGCACTGACAGCGCCAGCGGCGAAGCCTTAAGCCACTACACCATCAGGGAACTCCCAAAATAATAAATTTTATGGGAGTTCTTTTGGATAATAGAGTAATTCCCCTCTTGAGGTTTATCTTGTGTCCTTTTTATAGACTGAATAATGTTAGATTGAAGTTTTATTATTCTTTATAAGTCCTGTTTAAAACATTTTCTGATTATATGGATCGGGCAAATCATATAATCAGAAAAAGTTACAACATTTATTCTTTTGAAAATAAATCACATTGCCTATCTTTGATTGTTAAACATTGGTCCCATACTCTATAGGTAATTGTTTTGTAGTAAATCCTAGAATATTTGAATTATAAGGAGACAATACCTGGGAGGCACTCAGAAGTATTTATTGGATGTTAAAAATTTTTGATTAATTTATATGTGTTTTAGAAAAGAAATGAGCTAATAGTGTAACATGTAGCAAAAGATAAATGAAAAGATTGGGTATGTTTCTAAAGTGCTTATCTTTCAATTTTCAGCGTGCTCAAGCAGTTCTTCAAGCTGTGACAGCTGTCCAGACAGCAAATACTCCTCTTAGCGGCACCACAGTTAGTGAGAGTGCAGTGACTCCAGCCCAGAGTCCAGTGCTTAGAATAATTATTGACAACATGTATTATCCTGTAACACTCGATGTTCTTCACCAAGTAAGTTTAATTTAATTTTCATGTTAAGCTATAAATTGGAGAAATAGTAGTAGATAAATAATATTTTTATTTTAATGTTTTAACAGATATTTTCTAAGTTTGGTGCTGTATTGAAGATAATCACATTTACAAAAAATAACCAGTTTCAAGCTCTCCTCCAGTATGGTGATCCAGTAAATGCTCAACAAGCAAAACTAGTAAGTCTAGACCTTTTTTGAGATAGTGATATTTTTCATAGGTGGATACACACACACACAGCTAATGTTATTAATACTGATGTAATTTAGCAATACCATTACAGATGGCACACATTGGTGTTACGAGATAATAGAAAAGCTTAGTATTTGTGATTAAAAAAATGCTATTTTTAGAAATAGTCTTTTATCTATAGTTATCTACAATATAGGCTTACATTATTTTGTGTTTGTGTTTGATTTAGGTCAAAAAGTTTTGTGCTGTTGAGGATGTAGAAGGATTGTATTGTGCATGCATCCCTGTATAAGATTTTAAGTGTTTTCTAGTGGGAGTTTCAAATTAATTAATTAGCTATGAAGATAGTTTGGCTGAGAAATGTGGCTCAAATACTGTGATAATAACTTTTCTTCAGGTTGTGTGGAAATTACATGCACTTGTTCTGCTCTGATAGTTGTGTCTCCTTAAAATTATGTTGAAATCATTGCCCCTAATGTAATGGTATTAGGGAGTGGGGCCTTTGGGAAGTGATTAGGTCATGAAGGTAGAGCCCTCATGATGGGATTAGTGCCGTTATAAACGAGACTCTCCTGATTTCTTTCTGCCCTGTGAAGGTACAGATGAAAAGATGGCCATCTATGAGCCATCATAGAAGCAGTTTCTCACTAAACACTGAATGTACCCGTCAGTGCCTTGCTTTCGGACTTTCTGACCTGTAGAACTGTGAGAAATAAATATTTGTTGTTTAAGTTAAAAAAAAAAAATACTGTGATAGGCTGTTACTTTATTTAAAACTATACCCAATACTCATTCTTTTTAAAAGAGAAGTTTTCTGAATAGGTTCCTAGTTTACTTTTTCACATTTACATTTTTGTTGTTATATATGGAGGGTAAGAAGCTCTTGAAAGAAGTAGTCCTTCCCTGTCATAGCTATCGTATAAAACTGCATGCCACATTTTTGCTTCTAAATGCTTTCATCTTCTCTTTGTGTATCTTATTTAAATCTATTTTTGCTCCACTTCTTTTTCTTCTTGTGGCATATTATCTCATTGTCATTATTACATTATTAGACCATTAAATCAACTGTCTTACCTTTGTCTTACCTCTTTCTCTCCCTTTTACTCTTTTCTTTTACTTTGAGACTAAGCATAGTTTGCAAATCAGGATAGCATGTATGGAACCCATACGATTTTTGATTATTGCTTCGTTGCATTTTCATCCTCAGAATCTCATTTGGGAAGCAAAAGTAGCTTTGTAGCAGAAAGACTATACTGGTAATAATAACATATTTTGGAATGGTGGAATGATTTACCAAGTGTTAATCGCATTTTTTCTGACTACTAAATGTTGTAAACACAATGGGAATTTTTCCTGTGTTAGAAGGGGATGCTAAGATTTAAAGAGATAGATTATTTATAATGCACACTATCTGTAAGGTAGACGTTTTTTCTGTCTACTTTTCTCTAGTATGTTGCTTCTTAACTGAGGTCCCAAATTACATGCTCTAATCTTGCTATATATTCCCTTCCAGGCATAAATTAACAACTAGAATTTTTTTCTCCAAAAGTAATTTTCTTTCTTAACATGCCTCAGCCCTTCAACTTTAGAGATATTGTATATTTTAAAGAATTACCAAAATCAGTGTATGAGGTTTGGTCAGTAGACAAATCTAGAAGCCCACATTTCTATGGCATTTTTCACAACCTCAAACATATTGTATTTAAATACATTTTTCTTAATGTAGAATGTTTTCTTTCCATTCCTTTCTAATCAAGATAAGAATATTTGGTAAAGGACCAGTGAATTTGATTAGAAATTATACTGCATTTAATGGGGAAAGGAGGTTATATACATATGTATCTTGTCTGGAGTAATCTTCAGTTACATTAAATCTTGTGATAAAAAATTACACCTCAGTTGTGTTAAGTATTTGAGATTTTCATTTACCCAGTCTTTTATGCACAGATAAAAAGCATCGAAAAGAAGTGTCAGTGATTATTTATAAATACTCAGGTCTTCTCTATAAAGATCTACAGTTGTAATTCTAAGTAATTATTTAGTATTTTGATATCTGAACTCAGCTTTATTTATTTCACTTATTAAAGAGGAAAAAAGAGTTTGTTTTCTAAACTTGCTTGACCCATTATCTTGTAATCCAGACACTTTGTTAAAGCATATTCTCTTGATGACTTCAGTCATAACTTTTTCATGCCTGTACCTGGACTGTTGAGTATACCCTATAAAATATCACATAATCTAACAAGTGATGCCAGTTTAAGTTAATCAGCATCAGCTACAAAATAGGCCCATTACTCTGCTTGAAAAAAAAATCACCACATTTCTCCAGTCAGCATGCTCTCCTATTTTTCATAATGACTGTATCAGACAGTAATTTTTCCTTCTACCAAACTATCAGATGGAAATTCCCATCAGCTTCTCTCACAAAATCTGTACCCACACATTTTTTTAATAAAATGCAGATATTTTTATTTTAGACTAGTAAACAAATCCCATCCTCTCCTGCCTCCCAAGAGGCTTTGTATTATGTATCATTGTTTCAAGCATGCTAAGCCTCTCATTTTAAATGAATTTATCCTTAATTCCACATCTCTATCACCTTGTCTCTCTTCTCCCTTTTCATTTATAACCAGACTTTAAATAAGCTATATTTGTTTGCTCTTTACCTGGAGGGACCCAAAAAAATTGCCACTTATTTATAAAAAAATGTGTTTTTTTTACATGTTTAAACTTCAGTCACCTTTAAAATACTGTTTGCTGCAGTACACCTATTGAGATGCTTTTTCCTCTGCTCAAAACAGTTTTTGAACTAGTCAATTTTGATGCCTTTAGTGTTATTACCATTTTTTGTTTCACCTCTTTCACATTGGCAAAACATTTCCCTTTGAGGACTTTTTTTATATGAGAACGTTGCTCTAGATAAGACTGGATGAACAGGGAGGGTGGGGAATGGGGGTCATGCTTTTTTTGGTCAAAAACTGCTGGACATTCAGTGTAGTATGGGCAGATGCATTGTCATGCCACACATTGTTCATGTAAGTCGCCCATCATAAAATGGAAAAACACATTGAAAGAGTCTCCCCAAAAAATTTCACTGAAGTGAAACGCAGCCTCTCAGCAATGCCCACTAGAACACTCACTTAGCAGGGGAAGCTGGTACTATAAAAGGGCCCACCCTCTAGAAGATAATTCCTGTTTTTTTTTTAGTCCCCCCTTGTATATTTCTGACACCCTTCTTATTTCTCTACCTACTATAATTTTGTTTCAGCCTCCATGTACCCAAATTGTTCGGCCCACTATCACCATTGAACCCTAGAGTAGCTAAATCTCAGCAGCATTATTAAGTCCCTATCTTACCTAACCTCTAGGTAACATTTGACACGGAAGCACTCTCTTTCTTAAAATCTTCTTTTCTCCTCTGACTTCTCACCTAGGTGAATCTGTCTCACTTCTCTGTTTCTTGTCTGGTCCCTCTACTTCTTCCTGGGGGACTACCTTTTCCCACAGGTCTGTTACACTTTTATGACTTTGACAGTGCTCACATCACTTATCTAGTTCTGACCTCTCCTATGAGACTCAGGGTAGGCACCCAGTGGACCTTGGGACACTTTCAAATTTAGTATATTCAGTTTAGCTCCTGTCACACCCCCTCAGAAACCAAAACAAAAAAAACTTCTGCTTAAGCTCTGGTGTTCCCTATGTCACTGAAAATCAGGGTACCATTTTCAGTCTCAGTAACAAGCCAGAAAACATGGAGTCATTCTTTATTTCTCTTCCTTTCATCCTATCACCATATTTTATTGATTCTAGATCCTAAATTTCTGTTGCATCTATCCTTTTGTCTCCAGCTCTCTTGCAAGTCCCCCTAGCTAAAGCCACTGTAATTTCAAAGTGCTGGTCTCTGATGCTACAAGGAGCTTGTGCCAAAATACAAATCAGCATACTATTAGCTGTAGTGTGTTTAGTGTTGCTGTTGATACAAATTCTGAGACAAACTCCTTATCTTCGTGCCAAGTGACCTGGGCTGCTAGTCTATGAACCACAGTTAGAATATCACTGATCTAAGCCATCATCATCTCTTAAATCTTACTACCTCATTAGCCTTCTGACTGAACTCACCCTAATTTTTCCACAGAATACTAAGATTGATCTCACAGTAAAGCCACATTACTTCCATTCTGATTTTTATCCTTTATATAATGTCATCATTCCTTAACATGGCAGTAAACTAATAAATCAGTCCTCGGCTTGCTTCTCCACTTTAACTATATTGGGCTTCTTTAAAGAGCTTGCTTATGCTTATTTTCTCTGATCTCCTGGGCTTACAGTTTGCTTTTCCATTTGCTAATACTGTTTTCTCTTCATCTCTCCATGCCTAGCTCCTTAAATTCCTCTTTCAAGTATCAGTTTATAAATCTCTTCTCAGATAAGTCTTACAATTATTTATTAAATATGTACTTTCTGTTGGACAGTAGATTATGTAAGATTGAGTACCATGTCTGTTTTGTTCTCTTCTATAGTCCTCGACCCTAGCACAGTGTATGGTATAATGTAGATACTAGGGTTTTTTTATCCCATATCACAACTTTCCCAACACCTGATGTTCTCCAGGTCTCTTTCAACTGTCCCTGTATATCTCAGGATATTATAAAATGAGTTGGTTCTAACCTTTGTAGCTGTATTTTTATGCTTGTGAAAGCAGTGGAGGGCATGTAAAAATTATAGGCAAAGAATAAGAGTTTTGGTAAGAGAATCTCAAACCTACTTCTCTGCTAAAGATAATTTTTCAAATGAATAAGAAATCACATATCTCTTAAGCACTGAATATTTATTTAGCAGGCAAGGGGTACCTTCAGGTTTGAGAGAAGAGGGTTTATAGTGTTCTAAAAATACCTAATGTTTTGTCATATACATGGTCTGGCACAAATAATGCCCCCTTTGGTATGAACTGGTAATTTATACTAAATCTTTTATTGCAAAATCATAAGCATGTAATTCTGTAACATAACGTTGTCACACTCAAGCACACTTTAGGTGACATTTTACGTGAAATGTTAAATTGTTCATCTCCTATGAGATACTTACAGGGTCAGGCGTTATTTCTGCCAGACCCTGTAGATTGCTTATTTAAAAAAGGACTCTTGGGCCATCGTGAACTAACAAATCATAATCTTTGGGGTTGGGAGTCCAGTACTCTGGGTTTTGTTGGTTGGTTGGGGTTTTTTTGTTTTGTTGTGTTTCTGTTTTTGAAAGCTAGTAAATGCAGCTTGAGCGGCAGAGCCGGTCAACTCTTTCCATATTTTAGTTACAATCTTTGGCAGTTATCTTCAGTAAATAGGAATTTTTTCCTTTAGCATTTTGCTATAGAATAACAACTCAGAAAAAAGCAGGTTAACAATGGAGATTTATTAGTGAGGGTTGGAGGGAAAAGTACTACAACAATCTCCTGAATTTATCCTGAGGTTGGTATATATTGTGGAACAGTCGTCTTATAAACCTCTTGAGTCAACAACAAAGGTAATGTAGCATGATAATCATATGTCATAGTAACAATCATAATTAACAAATAGGACGTAAATGTTTTAAATAGTCCTCACATTTATTAAAGAAAACATTTTAATGCCTTTTTCAAAAATCTTGTATTTTGGCAAGCATTGGTGTATTGAGGAAAGATATGTCTTACCATGACTTTCTAGTTCAGTTTTGACATTTTTGAATTACTAGATACATTAGAAATAGTCTCGTTTTTTTTTAATAATCACATTAGGGTGTAATCTGCTTTTCACCTAGACTTTTGAAAATTACTTGTTTTATACAGTCCTGAAATTATAGCACACACAAGTAGAAAGTGACTATGTTATTAGAAACAGCTTTTCAGGAGTATTACCTGTTTTTATTGGGATAGTGACACTGTCTTTTGAAAGTCCTTTAATATGGTCATTTTATCTTAGCATACAAGTGGATTGTTTCTCATTGATGATTCCTTCTAGAAGATTGTATTTCATTACAATCTACAGTTACTACCAATAACAGTAAACATGAGGTAAAATATTGGTAGCAGTAAGATGATGTCATTCATTCCTTCTCACGTAATAGTCTTTGTTTTCTGCGGCATCTTTGAGAGACCTAATGAATAATTTCCTGTTTTCTTAGGCAGAGATTCAGTTCTCCTTGACATCTACCTAATTGTACATCTTTTTAGTGTTTAGAGTCTACTACGTACAGGGGCTATCTGGAAAATAATCTTGTTATATTGACAGTGGCTGGATTTTTTCCGAACAGTCCTTTTATATTCCACATTCATGTGGTTGGAGGATTTATGTGAATGAAACTAATGATTTCAGGATACTTTATGAAAGTCTACATGATTTACTAGTCGAGGGTGGTTTGGTATTGGTAAATAATTGAAGTATTTTAGTATAATGAAACTTCTTATGTACTTGATTTTGGTAATTTTTAATGACTAGCTAAAAGTAGACATTTAAAGAATTTGGAGCTTAAGATTTCCCTGAGCTTCTGCTAAAACTATGACCCCCCCAACAATCTTCTCAGAAAAGTAAGAGACATGGGTAAATAGTAAACAGCATTGAAAAAAACTGGAAATGGTTTTATTGTGACTTTTCCTGTTTTTAATTTGTGTGCTGTGTTTCGTTGTGTTGTTTAACTATGCATTCTGTGTCTAACATCTTTTCTAACTTTTATCATATTTAAGCCATAACTCTTAACATTTACTATGAAAATGTTTTTCCTGATTGTTTTTATTTACTTTCAACTTTCCCTGTGAGTAGACACATTTGAGAAGTCTTTCTGCATATTGAGTTGAGCTTTTAGAGTCAGAAATCTTTCCTCCAACAAGATCACTGCAATCCTGATTTCTGAACATAAGATTTGTGTGCTACTGTTTTTCTTGGAATTTTGCAAATACGTGAGCTTTCATGTATGTTTTAATTTGATTTTTTCTCTTTCCTTATTTGTGTTCATCCTCAACCAGTGGTTGAAAATGCCTGGGTTCCTGTTTGCATGTGTTATCAGCTCTTGTTCCTCTCTCTTACTGACAGGCGGGCTTAATTTCCTTATTATTGTTTGCTGATTACTCTAGCTCTTGAACCTCACATATACTTGTTCCACTAGCATAAAGATGTTTTTTAAAAATTAAAAGGAAAATATCAGAGGTTTCTAGGGGACTTTCTAACAGTTAGCATATTTATTGTAGATAACAGGGCGTAGTCAACCTCAGTATTACCTGGAAAGAACTCAGCCCCAAATAAACTTCATTTATTGTGAAGTTGGTAATTTTGTATTGGTATAATACTTGAATTTTTGCATTAATCTAGGTAACTATGACCCAAAACCATAGTGATCAAAGTAGTCACCTAAGAGTAAGTTTTGCTACTCATCTTTTAATATTTATATATTGAATATAGAAGCATGGAATATAGAAGCATAGAAGCATCTATTACCTGGCTCACATTTCTCCTGTAGGAGTGCTATATGAGTAAACGAATACCTGTTTTCAGTACTTTGTTTGTCTTTATAGTAGAGTATTGAATTAATATTTATATTATTCTGGCTAACAGGATACTTGGCTTCCACTTTCATGATGATAGCTGCCTTGCATAATTCAAGTCCCTGTGTGTGTGTGTGTGTGTGTGTGTGTGTGTGTGTGGTCTGTTTAATGAGTTTTCGTGGTATTGAAATTGGTGAACTTGTGTTGAATTATTTTTTAGGTTAGTTTTAGTTTGGTAAATATATTCGTATAAGCTTAATTTTGTAAATTAAGGGAGAGGGCTTATTTTTCCAGAGAGTGGGAATATCTGAATGAATTACAAGCTTTGTATACTTAAGTAGCTATAGAGGTTTAATTTTTCCATAACTGGACACTCCTGATTATTTTTGTCTGTTTCAGTTACTTTCCTTAGTCAACTGTATGGCAATTAAAATAGTCATACTGGGGTAATGCAAAAATTCTCTTTCCTGTTGGTTTACTATAAATAATGTAGTTCTAGATTTATACACCTAATGGATCTTGTACTATGTAAGTATCAGCTTTGATCTGTTTATTTAGGTGTTACCAGAAGAGCTGTTTCATTTTTAGTTACTTATAGAGCTAAACATGTCCTTCATTTCTGAACTGTTACTAATACAGTAAGGGTTCGTTCTACTGAAAAATTAACAATAAATTTCCCTGTTCTCTAGTTTGTTCCAGACTTATATCAAGCTGAATTCGAAATGGTGATTACATAGGAGCAGAAATAAACATAATAATCATAACAACAGCATAGTCCTTTATAATTCATGATATACTTTCACATATGTGATCTTTTATTTAATCTTCATAATAACACCAAGAGGAAACATGGTTTTCAGATAAAGAAAGACTGATATTCAGAGAAGTTAAGTAATTTTGCTCAAGATGACCTAATTGAGTGTAGGCACTCTTCTACCCCATAACTTTCCTGGCATGTTGCTATTTCAACAGGTTACTTTCGTTTGCATTGAACACCTCCGGTTAAAGGAAGATAGTTGTTCTTGCCCGTTTCATGGAAATTGCTGTTATGCATCATAGTGATATTTATTTGGCTTGAGGTACCTCATACAGCATGGTATCAAATTATGTTATAAAACTATACCAATTCTCATAAGTATTGCCACCTAGCAAAAAATACATGTATAATAAAATTAAAAGTACCATGCAGGCTATTATGATATTACTTTGGAAGGACAAACTGTTTGTGATCCTTTTAGTCTTAAAATATTTGCAGATTTTTAAAATGAAAAGTACTAGCACATGTGCTTGTTTGTATTTTAGATTTAAGAGGCACTTCTATTTCAATAAGATAGTGTTTTTGAAAACTAATACGTGTATAGCTGGGATAGCAAAGCCTGATGTATGACATTTGATCCCTTTGTTGGTGGCTTTTATGTACAGGTTTTTGTTGAGTTTTATTGTCAAAGTTATCTACCTTTTGCAAATGTTCATTCCTTAACTTTGATGATATACTTTACTCACTTTTACAGGCCCTCGATGGTCAGAATATTTATAATGCTTGCTGTACTCTAAGGATTGATTTTTCCAAACTTGTGAATTTGAATGTAAAATACAACAATGATAAAAGTAGAGATTATACTCGACCTGACCTTCCATCTGGGGATGGACAACCTGCATTGGACCCAGCTATTGCTGCAGCGTTTGCCAAGGAGACATCCCTCCTAGGTATGATTTTGATTGTCTGTACCACTTTTCTCCCATTTTGCCAAATGAGAAAATGCCTGTTAAAATCCAGTAAGTATGACACTCTTATTTTGGAATTTCAGAGATTGTGTTGTATTTTTCTCAAGTAAGAAGGCATGTGAATGCTTTTGGGAAAAACCTAAATTATTCTTCATCGGTTATATTAAAATTTTTTCAGTTATATGTTTTTTACTACCCTAACCTTCTCTCCTATTCGCTCAAATAAAAGAAGAAATGTTCCAATGAAATACTGTTGAGTTCTTAATGAAATATTTACACTTTAAACTTGATGTCATACTGTCTATTTCAAAGTCTAGGTCCTTTGTGCATATTCATTAGGGTTAATCTGATTGTTTTAATTTAGCACTGCATAAAAATAGTGAAATGTTACCAGACAAAACATGTAATGGGAGTAAAGAGTATTTATAGCCTTTCTGCTAAAAAAATTTAAACTGGAGAGACTTTTCTATAAAATTTATTTTGGTATTTATTTGATTTTGTCTTAATCATGTATATTTCACCTCATACTACAATTGATTTGACCTCCCTAACCAAAAAAAAAAAAAGCAAGAATTTGCAACCAGTAGTTTGGTGGAGTCAAGATGATGAAAAATATGGAAAAATGTTATTTTGTAAATAAAACAAGTGAAATGATTCATAAACATAAAATGAAATTTTGTAGTTTCTTTTATCAGATGTATATGGGAAATTCTTGATATGTGATGTTTGTAAGATTATGTTTAAATTAGATATGGAACACAAGATTGTTGAGGCCCAAAGTAGCTCTTACAGTTTAGTTTATGTCCATCGATAAAAATAGAAAAAGCATTATAATGAAGTAATTCTTGAAATAAGATATTTGTTTACTGTGGATATATAACATTTGTGCTATCCATTTGTAAATAGTTTATATTTGATATGAGCTGATCCTTCAACTTTATTCATGCATTTTAGACTGGCCTATTTATGGAAAAGTATTTTTAAGTAATTCATCCCATTCTAAAAGTATCCATGTACAGGACATTACAGTAACTTTTTTAACACTTTCGGTGGATATTGTGATCTTTATCAGGAACCACTTACTCTTGTTTTTTTAAAGTATTCTTCAAACACCCTTTATAGCTGCCATCCAATATTGCTTTAGTGAGGTCATGCCTTCTGTGATGGTAACTAAATCTTTGTATGTTTATTTGCTTTAAGTGATAATTTAATCAGTCAGGTTACTTCGAAGTGCAACCAAACTAGTATTGATCAAATCTATTTTCTGCTATTTTTTTCCCTGCAACCTCATCCTCAGTTCCATTGATTTATTGAAGAAACCTAGTTGTTCTTTTTATACAATCCCACAGCCTGAGATTGGTCTGGCTGTTTCCTTGTAGTATCATCTTAATTTGTTTCTCCATCCACTATATCTTTTATGTAAATTAGAAGTTAGCACCAAAAGCTTGATTAGATTCAGACTCTGTTATTTATATTTGTTTAAGCAGAATACCCTATAGGTTTCCCTTGTGCTGTATATTTTATCTCAGTAAGAAGCATAAAACATCTGGTTTTTCCACCTTCAGTGATTTTAGTGATACTCTAAGATTGATTGTGGTTTCAGTTGGTAACATTCTGATTCTTCCATCATATCTCTATGCTAATGGTTTTAGTATTCACTAATGATGCTGCCTTAATTTATTTCATGAGGGGGCTGCAAATTTTGCTTTTACCCCCCCCAATGGACACATTCTTTCTACATTAATTAGTTGAAAATCTTCATAAAGTAGAACTTCTTTTATCAACTAGGGCTATCTACCTAGTAATACAGCTTGTGCAGGACAGTTAATTCTTGCATTTATTTGCTAATTTTCAGTGGAAGAAGTTGCTATCCAGCTTTTGCTTATTTTTGTTAATTATTTAAACTAATTAATGAGTGTGCAGCCTAGATACTTCCCAACTTCTGATTTAAACTTTAGACTATTGGTGGCTTCTGGCTTCCAGTGGTCCAAGTGGTTTGAGATGGTGAACGTAGCCTAGAGGTGATAAGTTTTGTGTATGTAATTGTTGGTTTTTGTTTTGTTTTGGTTTTGGTCTTATGCAATGGCCCCACAAAAAAGAAAGGGGTGAATAGCTAAAAAACTAAACAGAGCTAATTAAAAAGTAGATATTCTCAAAAAAAGAATTCATCCCCATGAAATAAAGAACCAGGAAGCAATAATAATTTCTCAGTAAATACCAGTAGACTATAAATCACTTCTCTCTATAGTTTACTGTGAGAAAAGAGCCTCCAGATAAGAGTGAATTATTTACTCAATCAAAGGATTAAAATCTCTCAAGGATTCTTTTTCTTGTACCCATGCGTATATGCAGCCTCTGCCTATTTATTCTTTTTTGTATGATTCTGTAAGATTAAGTAAAAACAAACATCTTTTGTGAAATATATTGCTGTCATATGCTATTATGTGGCGTGATGAGGGGAAACACTTTCACTAAGCCAGATTAATTTGAAGTTAATTAGTATTGTAGCAGTGAGCTAAAAGAGCAAATATTTTCTTAAAATATATTTAAATGATGCCTGTGTTTTTCCTTGTGTGCATTTTTTGTTTGTTTTTAGAAAATAAGAACATTCTCTCATTGTTGTCTTTAGATAATATTTAATAAATTTAGGCTATTCAAGGTTTCAGTATTCTCCAGAGATGAATGCTTTTTGGAAATTTTCGTTTTTTTCTTGCTAACCTATTCTAGCCCCAGAGGTTACGAATAACAAAATTATTACTTTATATTTTCATGAATTTGTAAGGCTACTTTCAGTTAATTAGTGTGATGTAGGCCATTAGATAGTCTTTTCTAAAAAGAAATGCTGATGAAAAGGAATCTTAAAGAAACACACACCAGTTTCTAAGGAGTGGGGACGTTTTGGATAATTGGTACTGATTGACAGGGTATTAGCTATTTTTTATACTACTATTTACTCTCTCTATAAAAATTTGGCTCCACTTTTTAAATTCCTAGATGTATCTTTTGGAGGTAGTTCCTAGCATAGAAATAACTCTTTAGGAAATTACTAGTTTAAAATTAGTTACTTAAATTCCATTGCTATTGCTTACAGTTGTTCATTTTATACATTTTGTGGCAAATGCATTTGAAATATTATGGCTTAGCACAGAATTGTCTGAATCTCAGGAACGTAAATTTTTCTGATGCATGTGGATACTAATAATAACTAACCATTTATTAAGTATATATTATGTGCCAGGCATTGTTCTTAGCCCTTTAGTTCTCATACTATCCCTAAATGAAGTTATCCTTATTGCCCCAGTTTTACAGATTTAGAAACTGTAACACAAAGAAATTAGCAGTTTGCTCAGATTTCCATAGTAAGTCAGTGGCTGAAACAGTACTAAGCCAGGGCTCCAAAGTCCATGCACCTAACTGTGAATAATAAACAGTACAGAGGGTGCCAAAAAATGTATACACATTTTAAGAAAGGAAAAACCTGTCTAATTTGTAATACTTAATTTATCAATACCAAAAGATGAATACAAGTCACTTTTGACTTCTGCAATTACAAGAGGTGTGCAAAGTGTTTATCGTCAGAATTTATGTAATACATAGATAACATCTCTTAAAATGTGTATACATTTTTTGGCACTTCCAGTAGAATAAAATGTACTGTAGATTAGCTGGGCCTTTTAACTCCTTGAAAGGTACGCCAAGAAAGCAATAGACACATACAGGAAATTTAGTTTAGATTATCTTCTTGATTTTTTCCTAAGTTTTTTCTAACTTGTCATTTCTGTTTTCTTTTAGTTTCTCTATATATTTTTCCTGTTGATTTTGATTTTAATTTAAAAATGTCATCCACTCTGAATCTAAGTTTCCTTTTTGCCCCAACTTCTAGAAATCTCGATAACCTTCTTAAGTAATTGCCATGTGTATTTCATATCCCTGGATGGATTCTTCCTCACCTCAGTGGTATTCTGGTTTATTCATCATTGCATTATTCAACAGTCATTTTAGTCCTATGCTAGGCACTGCAGGGGCTCAATAATAAGGTAATCGTCTGAGGTAATTGTGAATCTAAAGTAGAGACATGAAATGAGAATGAAAAGAAACATGGGAAAAATTGGACAAAGTAATGTCGTGGCATCTTATTGATAAGATTTCTTATGGAGCAATAAATAAACATGTGGAAAACCCACTAGACAGTAGGGAATCTAGCCTAGGACTTAGGTGAAGAGTTTGTGGTGTTGTGAATTTGGAAGCCAGAGGTGTGATACTTAAAACTTTGGTTTAAAGATTCACCAGGTATAAGGAAAAGGTTTAAAAAATTTGGAATTGGAAGCAGTGCACAATTATGTTTTGGGTAAAATAAGCAAGAAATTGAGGGATGAAATAAATAGGATTAAAATTAGAAGTGTCTATTCAGTAGTTACCATAAGGTTATTCACAAGAATGTATATAAATCAAATTATAATGGATTAAGAATATAAGCATGAAAAGAAAGTATCTCCTCTTTGAGGAAGTGTGCTGTAGAAAAGGAAGGAGAAATTGGATGGTGGTTTAGGAGAAAAGCAGAGCCCAAGGGAAAATGTTTATGAAAGGAAATAATGCATAATTGCTAAGAATATGGACTTCAAATCCAGACATTTTGAATTCAAAAATCTGGCTAATATTTCTGTCTCAGTTTCCACATTTTAATGGATATAAATGTGAAGATTGAATGTTAATGTTTCGTGAACTTTGCACAGTGCATGGTGTATAATAAATGCTCGTTTCATATTAGCTAGTAATTGTTTTAGGGCCATCTTCAGTTCTAGAATTGATTATAGTGTATTGAGTGAATCACAAGAGTATAGTGGAAATTTTGTAGTCTAGAAAATACAGAGATACTTAGGATCATTTTGAGAACTGGAAGCAGTTTTTATCAAGCTCACATAGAAATGTAAGGGCAGAACTGGAAGCTACAATGAAGTCCTCGGCTTTATAGCATATTCTTTTCACCTTCCGTATCTTTATGAAGAAAAGGAAAGGGGAGAACAGATCAAAGACAAAAGGACTTGGAAAGTTTGTTGAAATTTTGAGGAAATTCTGATCTTAGTCTTATAAGAAACTTGCTGAACATAGTAAGGTTAAGAATAGGATACAGGACTTAAATCTGGTGTGTATTTTAGGGAACTATTGAAAATAAACTAGGAAATCTAGTGTGGGTGGGTGGATGTGTGTGTGTGTGTCCAAAATATAAGATTGGATTTATCCATGTCTAGCACCGTAGAGCATTACAGGATTGCTAAGAAGCTAAAACACTGCCTACATAGTGAAGTAAAGCCAAGGGAGAATAGAAAGGGAACTGGTCACCATGAAGGTCAAAAGTGGTTCAGTAATTTTGGGAGTGGAAGGATTGGAAAGTTAGAATGAAGTCAGGATTTTAAATGTTAGAAATAAATAGCAGAGAGATGGGGAGAGGGAAGGAGAAAAATATTAAAAGTGTAGCAAGAGAACTTCTTCAATGTGGGATACAAAGTTTAAGACAACTCTAGTGGATAATGGGAGAAGATACAGAATATTTGAATGAACAAATGGTCATAAGAGTTAAATGTATAGAGAAAATGATGAGGATTAGGAGCTTTTTGAAATTATTTTCATTTTGGTAACTAATTATAATTCTTCAGTTTTTCTGGCTTAGTAGGCCCTGAGAATTATTGCTTCATGTTTGTTAAGAATTGAAAATGAAATGAGAAATTAAATAGATTTTATTTTATTTTTCATTGTGAAAAATGGCTTTCATGGGTTTTTAAATTAAAAAAGAAACGTCAGGGTTGATACTGAACTTTTTTATCCATGGGTGTGTGTGGGTGTGTGCATGTGCCATCAACTGGATCCCATTGAGACCAAGGAACTTAAGATTGAATTTTAAGTTACTTTTTCTACTAAAATACCTTAACGGCAGGGAAATAGAAATCATTTGACAATGTAATGCTACATCTGGAGTTTCCGCCACTGTTAAATAATTGTGTTGTTGTCAACTTTAGTTGGACTCTGTGCATTCAGCCAAAGCTATGTGAAAATACGGAAAAACAATGTTTAAGAAAGGAGGAGGGGGTCACTTTCTAAGATTGTGCAAGCAGCAAAGGTGAGTGCATGCCTAGGAGTTAGGAATGTACGTTTGCCGTCAGCATCAAATGAAGATGTCCACTGAAGGTTAAGTGGAAACTGTAGTGTAATGAGAATTATGAGTAGTGATGCTATAAAGTAGTTGGTGAAAAGGATCTATATTGGTCAATCCAAAAAAGGATTAAATACTATTATGCATTGGTAAATACTAGACATAAGCTTCTGTTTTATAATTAGATCCTTATTTCTGGGATTTACTTTAAAAATAAAATGGGTGTGTAGGTGAAACAAAATTGGCCATGAGCAAGTAATCGTTTAGTGGAATGGGTACATGCAGTTCATTAGTCTTTCTGCTTTTGTATATGTTGGAAATTTTCTAGAACAAAAAGTAAATTCTAAAAAAGAAAGGCAGAGAAATAAGAATGAGGAGGATTGTGAAACATTGTGTGGACAAAAAGGTATAAAATAAGCTCCAAAGCAAGATGGTAAATGAGAAACATATTCCACTGGAGTGCTCACAGAGCAGAGATGAAAAGAAATGAATTAAAGGGAAATTTTTTTTAAATCAGAAAGTTGAAGAGGTTAAGCAATTATGAATTTTAAAGAACGCTTCAGACTGACAATGAAAGGTCATAGTAGTTTCTAAAATAAAAAGATAAACTTGGCTAAAAGAATAAGATATCTGAAACCAGAGGTAATAAACAGCACGTCTCTATGACATACACAAGAAGGCTGCAAAGAGAAAAGAAGAAATAAAACATCAGTTTATGGAACGACAGTGCTAAGGGCCAATTCTACGCAGGTATGTGATAAATTAAACTTCATTTAGGTTGGATGTTGTGTTTCCTTTATCATGAGAAGGAGAAAAAGAACATTTATTTTTTCAGTGAACTATTGAGAAATAAGCTGGTATGTAAGAATTTTAAGACATGAAAGGATTCTGAGTTAATTGGTAATTAATTGAAAAGTAGGTAATAGATGCTGAGACAAAAGGAAATTCTCTAGAATAAATGACTGAAATATTTGATGATAGAGTAACAATAAGACTGGAAAGCAGAACAATAGAAATAAGGAAATGTTAAAACTGGAAGGCAAAGGATAGGAAAATACTAAAAGAGCAAGTCTGATATAGTGATGTTTTTTCATTCTTTCAAATGGGGAAGTGTTGTATTTGAGAAACTTGTGTTCATTATAACTCCTTGTGTGTGGAATTAAGGCAAACACATTTTGGTAAGATTTTCTTGAGGCAATTTGAATGAATTAAATAATGTTCAGGGTGAGTTGTGTGTAGGAACTGATAGACTTATACTCGTTTCATGAGCTTAGTTGTTTGTTTAATTTCAAGTGTAAGTTTTTGAAGAAGATAGCACTTGTATAAAAAATGTAAGTTACTATTATGTTGAAGAGGTTTTTTGTTGTTTTTTGTTTTTAATATTAGTCTTCTCAGTATAAACCACAGAAGGGAATTTTTCAGGTATCTTACTTAGAAATACATTCTTTATGCTTTTCTTTTTCATAGGAAATGGAATGTTTTATATTTAATTTTTAAATAACATAATACAGGTATGTACCTTAGTTCTGATATTTAATGATTTCACTGAAACCAGTTATTTTTCTCTACTACATATCAGCAAACCATTTCTTAAAATGTTATAAAAATTAATTTTCAGCAACCATTTGGAATGGTCAGCCCTAAGCCATGCAGCCATCGTGCTTAAATTGGTTTTTGTAAATGACTTGTGTGTATTTCGTAAAATATGCTTTATTTTAAAATTAGGGCTTCCTGTTGCAGCTGTTCCAGGAGCTCTGAGTCCTTTGGCTATTCCAAACGCGGCTGCGGCGGCGGCTGCTGCTGCTGCTGGCCGAGTGGGGATGCCTGGAGTCTCAGCCGGTGGCAATACAGTCCTGTTGGTTAGCAATTTAAATGAAGAGGTTAGTAAATAATTTTCTAATCTTTATTCTTAAACTCCATTTCATTTGTGAAAGTTTTTCATGTTTATTTCATTTTGCACTTGCCTTTTTATGTACATTCATTAGTCAAAGTATTTTTTTATATGTTTCTGCTTCTGAATAAAATCTTATGTACTTTTTTAAGTAATACTTTATTTCTTTAGACAGTCATATCTATCTATATTTTAACCTACCTACCTATTTTTCCTAAGAAAAATATGGTGAAGTACTGTAGTTTGGCTTTTTATCTTTTTGTTGTTCTTGAAAGCAAATGTAATCTAATTTGCAGATTTAACTGTAAAACATTTATGCCCTTTGCCTTTTCTGATTATTTGCTTGTTCATTTCATGCTTATGTGTCATTGCATTTTTTTAAACCTTATTTTATGTGAACTACTCTAATACGTTTTTCTTTGAAGGTTCTTCCAAAGATCTTGACGAGGCACACTCTTCCAGTCTTTCTTAGTAATTTTTTCTTTGCAGTTATTAGTCATTGTCTTCTAAAAATATTTTCAACTTTATCCCCCCTTGTTAAATAAGATTTATTGTTGAGTTATTTTCTTTAGTTGTACATTTTATGTCTGCTGTATTTTATTTTGATTGCTATGAAAGCTGGTATGAAATGTGGGAAGCTCAATGTTATCAGTTTACAGTATTTAATTTGAATATTTGTTTCATTTTTAATTGGCCTCTGTTAATATAAACATTAAGCTTATTTTATTATTTAATATTATTGTCATTCACAGTTCTGCATGCTAAAATGTTTGAACCAGAGTGCCTTTGTTTTTCTTTTTAAGAATTTTGCCTGCATTTCATAACCAGCCATGCTTATGCAGTTAAAATTTAGAGTTTAAAATTCCTATGCATGCTTTCCCTCCCCATGTTGAGATGAAATGCTGTAATTTACTCTTTGATATAGATGTACTTTACCCATATTTGTCTTGGATGACTACATTTTACTCAGTTTTTCTTGTACAGTACATAAACCAACCATTTTCTGACCAAATTCCTGCATATCCTATGTACTGACCTATATTTTATTTTTTTTTTTGTTCCCCGACTCCTTATTTTTTCTTCTGCATTGCTGTTTCCCTTCCCCATTTCATCCTTTTCCCTGTGTGTTCACCTTCCCTTTCCTTGTCTTTCCCCAAATGCCCATTCCCTTCCCTGTCTTATCCTTTATTTCCCTTGTCCTTGTCTTCATTCCTTGTCTCCATTCCCTATGTTCATGCTTCTGTGCTTGAACAAATGTTCCTCGGACCAACTTGCCCCAATTAACCGCCTTGAACCATGATCCATGACCACCTCACCATTCTGCGGGAACCACCCTTCGTTATGGATGATCTGTTCATCTCCGCTCTTCCTCGACTCTTCTCTCTTCTTGTCTTACGCTGCTTGCTCTTCTCTCCTTCTAAAGATGGTTACGCCCCAAAGTCTGTTTACCCTCTTCGGTATGTTATTGTTAGCACTATACTTTTATTATTGATTTGATTTTTGTTTCACCTTAATTCTTATTTAGCTAGCACTTTGGCTTAAAGTTGAATAGTAAATCTTTTGCTATTTTTCTTTGCTATTTAAAACTCTCCATAGACACAAAATTTGTTTTAATGCATGCTGATTTATTTTGCATGGTCTTTAATTTAATATCATTCACATAGCTTTGAGGGTTTATCAGAAATTATTCTTTTCAAAATTCACTGTTCAAAATCTTGATCTTTCTTTATTCATTTGTGAGAATGTTGAGTTTGAATGAGTGATCATGTTGATGTCTGAATGTTTCATTAATATGTCAGAAAGATAATATTTAGTTGACTTGCACATAAAATTAATTCCATTTTTGGATTACCTCTCTGTGGCTCCAAAAAAAGGTGTTTATGGAGATGTGCAGCGTGTGAAGATTTTGTACAATAAGAAAGACAGTGCTCTAATCCAGATGGCTGACGGAAACCAGTCACAACTTGGTAAGATTAAAGCATGTGTGTGTGTACCTGTACATCTGATTTCAAATATGTAATGTAAATAAATCTGTGAGTAAAAACAAACCCCTTTATGTTACTAAGAAACTGTTTATTTTTTTAATAACTAGTGTTCAAAATGTTATATTAATTTTCATATTTAATGTAAATAGTTGTATATGATGAACATGTTTGTATTTTTCTGCTGTCCTCTTGGCACTTTCTCATGCTCAGTCTAATGGAAAGGGGCTTGGGTTCCAAAATTGCAATAACCATTTTACATAAATATTTTGGTATTGATATTATAAAGAGCTTTGGTTGTTTCATTCCTGGTTACTTCCTGTAATGGAAGTTAACTGTTCCCACAGTGCAAGGAATCCTGATTAATGCTGTGTTATTTTAATAGTAATGTCATTTATAATTCTTTGAGCTAAACTTAATAATGGAAAGAGTTCAATGGAATACATACTTTAAAGATACCAGGTTCTTTTCACAATGAAAAACCCATGCCTTTAATCCCTTTTAAAAATCCCTTTTGGAATCTTAAAACATACTTTAGCCAAATTACACTTCTCTTATTACTTAGATAAATAAATTGTGATTTTCATTAATGTCTCACTGCATAAACAAAGTCAGAGCATGTAAATCTAGAATACAACTGCATACTCACAGTGTGATTGTAAATATCAATAAGTTCTTATCTTATAATTCTGTTAATTGATATCAGGAATGATGGTGCCTCTGACATGTGGTATTCATATTGTTAATTTTGAAATTCGCCATTTTTGATGTAAAGACTAGTGTATTTTTGCTATCATATCCAACGAGACTCACAAACTAACAACATAATAATACTGGACCTTTGACTTTTGTAGTCCTAAGTTTGAATTTTAATGTTTCTTACCAGCTATTTTGGTAGCTCAGACAATGTATAAAACTTTATACATCTAACTTTTCATCTTTTAAAATGCAGATACCTATCTATAAGGAAAGACATAAATGGACTGGTCAGGTCATAGATGATTAATAAATCTTTCTTCTTGCTTGTGTACACTTCTGCAGTCGGTGAGGGTGGTCATTGCCATTGTTTTTACATACAGGGCTGTCCAGGAAATATCTAGCGATATAATATGAAAAATAGAGGCATTTATGGCTGGATTTTTTTTTTTCCAGACAGCCCTTATACATTGTAAGTAGCATTTTACAGTGCTTCATAGTTAACAAAGCATTCTTAAATATTTCTTTTTTTTTCTCATCATCCTGTGAGCTGTGGGTGCCATTACCCTCATAAATAAGATATACATCAGGGGTGTCCAACCTTTTGGCTTCCCTAGGCCACATTGGAAGAAGAATTGTCTTGGGCCACACATAAAATACACTAACAATAGCCAATGAGCTTTAAGAAGAAAACAAACAAACAAACAAACAAAAAAACCTGTGCATAATTTTCATAATATTTTAAGAAAGTTTACGAATTTGTATTGGGCCACATTCAAAGCCGTCCTGGGCTACATGAGGCCCATGGGCTGTAGGTTGGACAGGCTTGGTTTACATAGTCATTATTGTTCCGAAGTATCTGAGGCAGAATTAAAATAAATTTTTCTGAATAGTTTTTGGTTTTGTTTTATGTAAGGACTATTTTAAATAAGTAATATTTTAATTTTTATTAGATTAATCTGCTTGGGCTGCTATAACAAAATACTGTAGAATGGTAGTCTTAAACAGCATAAATTTGCATTCTCTTGGTACTGCAGGCTAGTCAGTCCCAGATCAAGGTGCCTACAGATTGAGTTTCTGGTAAGGGCTTTCTTCTGGTGTACAGGCCAATGCCTGCCCCCTCTGTCCTCACTAGCTTTCCTCTGTGCTCTCCAGTGTGTCTTCCCCTTCTGTTAAGGACACAGTCTTATTGGATTAGAGCCTCATCCTTAGGACTTCATTGAACTTTTAATTACCTCCTCAAAGGTCTTATTTCCAAATAGTCAGAAGGGGATTAGGGGATGAGAACAGAGCTTTAACATAGGAGAATACAATTCAGTGGGTAGCAATTACATTTGTAAAGAAACCCTACTTTTTGTAAGATCTTTTCACTAAAGCTTTGACTTACTAATAGCATGATTTATAGTTTTTGGACTGTATGTAGTGGCAAATAATTTTTTTATTTTTCATTGCTGCTAAAGTAGATTTTGCTACCAAGTTATTTTAATGGAAATTTAAAATAAAGCTAAATGATAAACTACTATACAAAGTAGATATGTTAGCATGAAAGTGGTGTTTTGACAGAAAATTTTAATTTTAAGAATAATGGTAGAAACTCAAGGGAGATAATAAAGACAACACTAGAAATCCATAATGGTTATAGATGGTTGAGAGAACATAACCTCTAAACGTTGGGTCCTTTGAAAAGTCTAACAAGGGGATGTCAAGATTAATTTTTTAAAAATGAGAGAGACATTTTGAATTATAAAAATATTTTGGATTATAAAAAACAGGTATTAAGTAATTGATATAGCTCCATTTTCACTTTATATAAACTTGTCCTATATCTATAAATTGATAACTTTTAACTTTTTATTATTAATTAATGTCTTCTTCAGAGATAGATTAGGAGAAAAAATTGTATTCAACCAAAAATGCCAATGCCACTGTGCACTGTTGACTTTTCCCTCCTTTATCATTGATTGCTTTGTCCATTTATACCATTATTTTCTTAGAACAGCAGATTTCAAGGTATGAGTCCCATTATTTAAACTTGATTCATTTTAAAGTAGTAATTCAAATAATTGCTTTATTTTGTTTAATCATTATGTGTTCCTCAATTTTTGACAGGTTTTTTTTTTTAAACTCCTGGTTTTCTAATTAATCCTCAGCCCCCATCTACTTTAGATCACTTCAGATATTTTTGTCAGCAGTCAGCTGATTAGAATGTCATTACCTGGCTACTTCCTCTGATAGCTGTTTGATTATTTTGCTCAATTTTAATTCCCTTTTTCTATCTACTTCCCATTATTACATTGCCTAGGACTTTTTATTGTTTTCTTATCCCTGCCTTTCACTCTCAAAACTCTGTTTGTTGAGTCTTTTCAAAGCAACACTGAGACAGCTTTTTTATGACACCCTTAGTCTGTCTTAATACCACTTAATTCCCCACTCATTCCTTAGAATGCATTTTGTGTGATGCAGTAGCACTTATCATAAGCAAATTTCTGTTCACTTAAAACAATAGAATTATAGAACTTATGAAATATTTTAAAATTCAAATACACTTTATTATAAAAGAACTGTATGTACTCACTCTCAGTACTTGAATTGATCTTACAAGTCTAAGTGTAAATTTATAAATATATGTGAAGTGCAGTATAAGAAGCTAGTGAGAAAATTCAAACCTGAGATGATTTTTTTTTCCTGTTAGTCTCAATTGAAAATTAAAAAAACTAATACAAAACAGGAAATTAGGGAAGTGGTAAGTGAAAAATAATCATTTACTTTTGATTCTTTCATGAATGGTATCTTATACTTTTATAGCATTTTCCTTTTCAGACCTAATTTGTTTTAACTGGTTTATTCTATACAAGTAAGTATGAGTTAACAAATTCTTTCTATTTCCTGTGTCTAATTGTGGATTGTAATCAAATTAAAAACATTTTGAGAATAGGGAT
Source organism: Lyroderma lyra (assembly GCA_004026885.1). NCBI lineage: Eukaryota > Metazoa > Chordata > Mammalia > Chiroptera > Megadermatidae > Lyroderma > Lyroderma lyra. The sequence continues at coordinate 107,461 of PVJL010003236.1, forward strand.
TCTGTTCTGAGTTACCCACTTTTCCACATTGCCTTTACTTCTCTGCTATTAATATTCAGAGTTTGATTTGAGTAGTCAAATCAGACTTTCAATTTAGTTAAAGTATATGACTTATATAATGGTATTTTTAGTAGTAGTGACTAATGAATAAAACATAAAATGTGTAACTGTTCTCTGTTCTCACTCCAGTTCATTTAGATGTAATAGGAACCCAGTTGCTACCTCAAGAAGTGGCTACATAATGTTCTCTATTTAGGCACTGGGCAGTGGTTCCTGCCTGCCTTGTACCTTACAGTCTGAAGGAGGATATGGATAATTAAAAGAGCGATGAATTTATATCAGGGGGAATATCTAGTGAGGTTTTGAATCTTTCCAGAGGATGGTAATGTGGCCTTCCTGAGGAAGTAGCAGTGAAGGATAACTAGATTAGGGGGGATAGTGAAGGAGATAGGGAGTTGTTACAGATAGAACAGCATGCACACAGGCTAAACGTAAGAAAAACTGGCTCTTAGTTTAAGTAAATATGTTTTGTACACCTGGAGCACAGTACTAAGGTACCACATCAGTTCCATGAGGACCGGGATGGTTCTTATCTTACCACTTGATTCTCAGCACTAACAGAGAAGTTGGTATATACACCATCAGTTACATCATCAATACATACATTCAAAGAGGTGGGAGAGATGTGTTAGGGTTAGACTGGGAAAGGTATAAACAGTGTTAAAGAATGAGTTTAGACTTTATCCCTAAGGGATTTTAAACAGGTAATAACAGGATCAGATTTGCCATATTCAGAGGTCATTGAACTGTTGTGTATAAAATGGATTGGCGAAAAGTAGCGATCCAACAGGAAGACAAATTAGAAAGTGGATTGAGTTATCCAGATCAAAAATAATGGCAGTGAAAATTGGAGAAATGGAGAAAAGATGAATTTGAGAGATGGTTAGTAGGAAGAGTATCATAGGACTTGGCAATTAAGATGTGGAGCAGAAAGAAGAAAAGGTTATAGGTCAGTTCTAAGTGTCTTTTTTGGGCAGCCAAATACCTGATTTATCAGCAGAATTGTTAAGGAAGGGAGATCTCGAGAGATTCATAATCTAGATAAAATAAAGCATGTTCAACCTGCGGCCCAGTACAGCTTTGAATGTGGCCCAACACAAAATCTTAAAACATTACGAGATACTTTTTTTTCTTAAGCAGCTATCATTAGTGTGTTTTATGTGTGGCTCAAGACAATTCTTCCATTGTGGCCCAGGGAAGCTAAAAGGGTGGACACCCCTGATCTAGATAATTCATTCTAATTCATTCTATGAAAGAAGCTTTTTTTTTTTTTTTTTTTTTTTTTTTTTTTTTTTTTTTTTTTTTTTTTTTTTTTTGTCAGAATGCCTGAGTACACGTAACTTAAGTCTTGTTGCCAGTAGTTATTAGAAACTCATGACTTACTAAAATATGAATTCTTGTTTTGAACTTTGTTTAAACCTTTTTAATAGGCATTCATTATATTTTTTTATAGCCATGAACCATCTTAATGGACAGAAAATGTATGGAAAAATTATTCGTGTTACTCTGTCTAAACATCAGACTGTACAACTACCTCGAGAAGGACTTGATGATCAAGGGCTCACAAAAGATTTTGGTAATTCCCCACTGCATCGTTTTAAGAAACCTGGATCCAAAAATTTTCAGAACATTTTTCCTCCTTCTGCAACCCTTCATCTATCCAATATCCCGTAAGTATTAAAGCTGGCGTTTCTTAAGGATATACATTTTAGGAATAAAATATAAAGTTTATTATTAATCTTTACTCTTTGTTTCCATCCAATTTTCCTAGTCCTTCAGTAGCAGAAGAGGATCTACGCACACTGTTTGCTAACACTGGGGGCACTGTGAAAGCATTTAAGTTTTTTCAGTAAGCAAGCTTTCTTGTCTTTAAATTAGTGACTGGATAGAAGTAAAAGTTCTCTTCAAGTAGTTTTTATTCATTTTGTTTGTAGAAATTTTTGATTCTGGAATGGGCAAAATTCAGGTAGTTAAGCCTTTCCTAATTTTTATGAAGTATCTAATTTTATAATTTTGTTTCAGAAGAGATCACAAAATGGCTCTTCTTCAGATGGCAACAGTGGAAGAAGCTATCCAGGCCTTGATTGATCTTCATAATTATAACCTTGGTGAAAACCATCATCTGAGAGTGTCTTTCTCCAAGTCAACAATTTAAAAAGGGGGAGATGAAGATGGGAGGTGAATCACATTATTTGGTGTCATCACCTATTGACTGTTCAGAATAGTCGGGACCAGAGTTTGATTTTTTCCTTTTTTATTTTTGTTTGTTTGTTTTTTGTTTTTTTTTTCCATGCTGTTATCATTCCTTGGTTCGAAAATGAAATGGCATATATAAAGGCAGAGCTAGTAACTGCTGTATTTCATCTGTTCTGTAGGGAAGCCATTTTTATTGTCTGTTTAAAATTTTAGTTTAATTTTACTTTTCCTTTTTCAACTTAGTTGACATACGTGCCTTAAAAGGAAAACTAGTGTTGCTGTTGTGCATTTACTAGAAAAAAGGAAATTGGTTGTCTGGGGCACACTGTTATATGGGAATTACAATATGTTTAGGCAGGGGTGTGTAAAAAGGTTAAGTTTTTGTTTCTCCTGCTTGGAACGTATTTTTGATTTATTGGCTTGTCACATTATTTTCTATTTAATCAAATAAGATAAAGAATACTGAAAGAATAAAGCATTTTTTAGTTTTTACTACCTTAGGCTTTATTGCTTTAAAAAAAACATTGGCCTTTTGCATTTCACAATTCTGGTCTAGATTCAGTTATGAATGTAGGCATTAGTTAAAATTAACAAGATGCAGAGTATTAATTTCTTAAGACAACACAGTGATTTCTGTAAGTTTGAGCCCTATGTGGAAAGCATTGTGGAACCTTAACCTTTTTGTACACACTCTTGTGGGACGTATCATATAAATGTCAGCACTAAGTAATGTCTTGTTTGTGGCTGAATATTTTTCGTAGATGTTTTTGAAGTTGACATGACTTATGTGCATTTAAATATATATTGCCATCCTTAGTTTGTAATTAAGATTTGGAATATGGTTGTGGATTTCTGAGCATGTGAAGACCGGTCTAGCTAGTTCAGGAACTGGTGCATGTAATTTTCAGAGATAAAGAAAGTGTACTGCAAAAATCTGCAGGAAGATTAATCTTGTGGCAGTTTTATAAAACTGACAGCCAGGTGGGACCAAAGTTTATGTGCCTTTAGTCTTAATTTACCTTGCATTGTAATATTCAGTTTTAATAAATCTTCAAAATATTTTGTATTTAGGAATAGATCTGACTTTAATAAAAACATGGCTCAGAATCTACAGGTCAAATTAATTTGAACAGTTCTTGTCAATCTGAATTGTTGATTCTGTTTAAATGACCAATACTTTTTTGAAATTGATGTACTTAGTTTCAAGATTCATAGATTCTGTTATCTATGTAGACAGAATGGTCATGTATATTTTCTATTAGTTGAGTTTTTACATCTTTAGAAATGTAAAATTCAGTATAGTTTGAAAGCGGCACAATTAAAAATTAATTTTCTAACAAAGTTGGGAGGTTTGATGGTTGTTTAATTTCCTTTTGTGTGTACTCTGCTTACCTCTGTAGCATGCTCAATAAACACTTCTGTAGCTCTGTATTCACCTTCTGTCTTTCTCTGCTGCCTTTTCTCTCTCCTCTTTGTTTTCACTCCACTGTGCTTCTGAATTCATGTTTATTCTCTGCCAGGGTGGGAAAGGAGTAATAATAATATTACAATTCCATGGCTTTGTTCCATAAATAAACCGAGATGCTGTGAAAATATACCAGCGGGTTTTTTTAATTTAAAAGATGGTGACTGCTTCCCAGGAGGACACAGAATTAACATTTCCCACCCTGTTATAATCTGCTGCTTTCAAGACAAAACTTTTATTGTAGCTTGTTAATTCTCTCTCTCTTGTTGTTGTTGTTGTTTTTCCAGTAGATTTATACAGTAATAGATCCCTTGGATTTGCCATGCTCTCTTGCTACAGTTTCATCTTTCATCTTTTGTGTCTGCTAAAGATCTAATCTTAAGACAACCCTTGTGAATTTTAACAGAGATACTTGATGTTATTGGGAAGAAACAGTAACATATCCTCTGCTTTTGCCTTGGGTAGGAAGGTATACATACAGGTATTTAAAACTTAAGTGTCATTTACTACTTGCACTTTTAAAAGGATTCTGGTTAGGGTACTATTTGTATTACTCAGAATATTTTAGGTCGCTTTTTTCAAACAGGTATATTGGTGTCACAGTTAACACATGTTCCTCAGGTTCATTCTGTTACAAAACAACTGACAGCACAGAGTGAGTATGTATGAGAAAGGAGTGGAGGTCCCTACCTCCTGAAGCCAGGATCAGAGAAATGGGTCCAGAATTTTTCAGTGAAATTGAGATTGCATATGTGTTCTTATTTCAGCTATTTGTTTATAGGAAATCTGATTGTAGAAATTCTTAATTTTAGTTATTCTTCACTCTCCTAAATATATTTATTCCCTTAATCTTTTTTTTTGTTTCAGATTTTGTAAATAAAAGAATAAATGTTTGAAGAGTGTCATATTACCCACATTAAGGACAAAATAAAGTATTCAAATATGCAGAAAAATTTAAAAACATAATGTACAGCTGTTTTTCACCACCTAACACTTCAGACTTTATAAGATAAGGATATTTGGACACTGATAATCCCCTTATTGAATCTCTGACCTGTAACCGGTTTTACGGAGGTTTTTAAATCAGTTTCTTTTCAGTAAATAGTAAGTTATTTGAGTCTGTGGTATTTTAAAAGCTGAAATTATGTGTAAGATTCTTAAATACAAATGTCCTTTCCTGTTTCACATTGTATCCATCCTCCTTGCAACTCCCTCCCATTTCAGTGGACAGAAAGTATTTGGCGTCTTTGTTTTCAGCGCCTTTCTTGGTGTTAGCACTGTGTAGGATTTTTTAGTCAAGAAATTTCAACTTTTTTAATGAAACGTTTAAAACATGCACAAAACAGAAGACTAACAAATCCCCACATTCAGCTTGAGTAACCAACTTAACAATATTTCTTGTTTCTTCCACCCGCTTTTCAACTCCCACATTAATTCAAAGCCCAGGCGTGTATGTCATCAATGGATGCGCTGGCATGTTTTCCTTATAGTGCATTCCTCCTGGTCATAGGCGCTCCTCTATAATCATATCTGGGCTGGCCTGGCTTATCAACAGTACAATTTCTTCAGATCCTATAACCTTGCAATTCAAAATGCAGTCCCCAAGACCAGCAGCAGTTAGTATCACCTGGGAGCTTGTTAGACACTCAATCTCTGGCGCCCATCTCTGTTCAATCTACATTTTGACAAGCTTGAGAACCACACCAGTAGACACTTTTTTCAGTTCTATGAAAATCAGCTTAAAAGTTATTTTTAAGTTACTCAAATACGTGTATTGTTAATAACACTAAAATAATTGTAGAACTGAAAAGGATTTCATTTTTTATATATATATATATATATATATATATATATATATATATATATATATATATATATATATCAAATAAAAACTATATACATAGATAGTTTCTCACCTTTTGTTTTAAATATAAATGGTTCGAGAGAGGTCAAATGAATAGTTTAGCAACATTTATAGTGACTTAACCTGTAGTTAGAGTACAGCTCCCTGGGTCTCCAGTCCGGTCAGTCGTCCAGTGCCTTACACTAAGGGAAAAGAGACCTGCTATTACTCATAAATTAAAACTGTAATGTACAAGTTAATCAGTAAATAGCTAATAACAATATGGTTTCATATTTAGTACTAAATGTCAAATTTAGCCTGACAGGGAAAGACCTTACACATGAATTTTTTTAAATGACTGTAAATGAATACTCGTAAAGCCCTGACTCATAATAAAATGATGTCCTTGGTTTCTTTTTAGTAAATAGACAGCTTTCCTACACACTGAACATTTCCTTCAGTCCCTCCCTTTCTCCACTCGGGTAGCACAGTTTTAGAGTTGAAATGCTTTGAAGCTTGCCGAGCATTGACTGATGCTGCAGTATAAATACACATTTAGCTGTGCCATAGGATGCCTTCAGGACCTGTGGCCCCATACCCTTAGCATAGTTGTTAATGTTCTTGTGTCTAGTGTTTTCTCTGTTACTCTGCTTACCTACCCCATTTCTGTCTCTCAACCTTATTGCTGCTTTAGCTCTCCATCACTTATGCTCTTTATTTCTCTTTTCATTTTTCATCCATCTTCAATTAAGTTCCTTGCTCCTATGACATAACCATAACCAACCAATTAGATTTTTCTTTTTACTTCTGGTTAATGCATATGTAATACTCAGATGTTCTGCTATTTTTATCTGGTTCAGCTTAAAATCCTTTCACCTTTTTATGCCTTTTAATTTTGTTTTTTAACTTTTGGGGTTGTGACAGTCCCAGGTGGTTGAAATCACTAGAATTTTTCAGAAACCTGACACATTCATGTGTTCATCACTAGTATGTTCAACTGTAGTAGAGGGGAATTTGTCATTTTTTATTCACACAAATTCAAGAGTTCCATCAAGGAGACTTGTAAAATTTTATAAGGTAATTCCAATTCATTTAGTCATGATTCCTAGAAATTAAAATGTGTATGTTCAAAGGAGTAATTACTAATATTTTTAAAAGATGTAAGTAAAAGACCTCCAAGGGGAGCACATTATCATTGCTATAGTTGCTTCCCTAAATTTGGAATTTTACAATGTAAAGTATAAATGTATATTCAGTTACAATTTTTTTTTATTCTGCAAAAAGCATAACCATTGACATTAGACTAAACTATATTAAAACCTTAATATACCTAGTAGCTATAAGATCTTTAGAGGCCTTCATTTTCTCATGTGTAGAATGGAAATACCACCCACCTCATGTTTTCTATGAGGATTATGTGAAATACAGTCCCATTCCATTAGTGTGTTTTCTTTTCCCTTGCTGGGGAAGAGTGTTGGCATTCCATTTATGGATGCTCCTTCCCCTAAATACGAATTTAGACTGCTTATTCAAAAGATACTTAAAGGACACTTGCTGTGTGCGTTGTGGGGAGTAACAGATAAACAGTACAATCACTTTTGTAACAGTTAATAATTGACAATCCAAATTTGTTCCAACGTATGTGATGCATTAGAGGACTATTTAAACATACATGAATTTCATATTTAATGCAGTTTCATTATGAGAAACATTGATGAAAGCAGAAAACTGCACCCACTTCAACTGGGCTGTGTAGAAACATACAAGATGCATGCATTCGTGTACTTCAAACATCTATCAGCTACTTCAGTCCTCTTCATGTGTTAGCCACCCTTCCCCACATCTGGAGTTAAAGTTCCATCCAATTTCAGATAACCCTCCTAACACTTCACAATAACTCACAAGCTGCAGTACTTCACCAAGCAAACAGATCTTTTACGTTAGTATATATTTCTTGACTATTTTATATGTAAAACTGTGCTGACTTTATTGTTTCTATTTTTGTGTCAGTGATGCAGTTTTTGAGTTTTTTCCCCATAAACCAATGGTTTTTATTGCATGATTTTGCGTAATGTGGCAGTTTCTCGAAACAATTAGGTTGTGTTACAGAACTGACTGTCTACTTTCAAGGAACCTCTAGTCTAATTCACATTATGACAAACTGTGTACCTGCAAAATAATGTGACATTGGACATCAGAAAACGGTTTGAGGTTGGGCATCACCATTTACTGATCAGGTCATCTTGAGCAAAGCATATTAGTTGTCTTAAGTCTGTTTTCTTACCTGTGTCCTGTGTTACAGGGTCATTTTTAGTTTCAAACAATGTAATTTATATAAGCACTTTATAAACTACTGTTAGTACATAGCTTTGGAGGTGTCTGTAGTGGTATGAATTCACCTTTTAAGGTGAGATAATTACAAAATTTTTGAGTGAATGGAGACATTTTTTAACCTCAAAACCCATTTTTTTCTCTACACCACAATGAATAACATTGTATAAGTTATTGTGATTAACTTATTCCCTTGACTTTAAAAATAATTATTTGCCAATATTTATGAAATTACAGGAAAAACAAAGATGTACATTTGTTTTAAAGATTGTCAATATGAAAACATCCAGTATTAATGCTTTCAAATGAAATACTAGCCCTAAACCTATGGATTTTTACCAACTAGAATGTTCAATTTTTATAAGGTTTTTATTTTATGTGCTAATTACCTATTTTTAACCTCTTGAGAATCCATTCTTTCATTTAGCAAATATTGTCAACACTCTGTGCCAGCTATAGATACTCGAAAGTAAAACAGTTATTCCTGTTTTGGAGTTTGGGGTCTGGTGTGAGATAAAATGTGGAGAAACTACTGGGGGCTATTAATGGATACTCAGTCTTTATCAGTTAGGAAAAGTTCTTGGTAGAGTTAGCTGTGTTGGAGGAGGGGATGAGGAAGGAAATACAGACATATGAGTTTTTAAAAAGATACTTGAAGATTATGGCACCCCAGAGAAACGAAAATTTCAGAGTAGCTATGTCATCGAATGAGATGGGCTACAGAAGTGAGTTTGGATAGGAAGAGACCAGATCATTGGCCATGCTAAAGCATTTGGACTCAGAATTCTAAGATCAGTGGTTTCTAAACAACTCTTGGTAAAATGAAGATAAGGGAGGAAGAAACAGGGTTGGCATGACAAACATTGGTCAATTTACCCTGATCGTTAAAATACCCATTTTAAATAGTTTTTTTTTTTTCCTAATTCTAAAAACATACACAAAATTTGAGTTTATTTAAACTTATCTAACATTCAAGAACCTCAATCACAACTTGATGTAAAAGTGTCCTGGGTTGAATGCCGTTGAACGGAAGACCCTTACTGTGAGGCTGCATACCCTCTGACAATGTGAAACCCACGGCCGTGCTTCCCTAAAGGGTTAGACAGGGTCATGGAGCAAACATACGCTGTTGGGTTTTTGTACAGTAGTTAAAAACAGTTTCCTAATAAACATGTCCGTATCATTAGACTAAAAACATTGCAAGTTAGGAGATTTAAAATGAAATTGCAAAGCCATTTTAGCCACTGCTTGCAGGCCGAGCTTCAAGACCCCTGTGGGTCTACAAGTTCACTCCCCTATGCTGCTAAGACTACCATTTTGGCTCGAGAATCCCTGCTCTTGAGGAATAGGGAAATTTAAAATCTGAAATGTCAGTCTTGTTGAGTCCAATGAATTGATGTAGAGGAGGAAAGACCCCTTTATAAAAATGTAAGAACCACTTTTTAAAAATTGAAGTCGCACAGTAATTTTAAATATTACTTGCTAATAAAAAAGTGTTAACCATAATTCCCCTTTTAGCTACTTCTGGTAGAATTATACTTTTCAACTCATTCATGAGTTTACAACCACACAGAAAACCAGTAATATTTTCCTTTACTACCTGTGCCTCTAAATTTACTGTCTACTTTATAATTTTGTATACAAAAGTTATGCAGTTGAATTAATGAGAATTAGTTGAAATCAGACAAGATGCCTATGGGATTGTTGAGCTTTATTATAAATAGAATTTACAAAAATATTTGTGTTGGCATTTGCTTCCTTTCTCATCACTGAATCACTAAACTTAGAACTCTACAGATTCCTTACCTGTATAGTCTCTCCCTCAAGAATATTCTTTTTCAGTATCTCTTCCTTGTTTTCCTTAATCATTCTTAACCAGGACGAGGTATGGAGTTGATACTCAGGTCAGTTCCCAGTTTAGAAACGCTAAAGCTGTCACATTTTTTTGACACATACCTTGAATTGTTATTAGTAGATGTAATTTAGTTGTAATTAGTTTTTAATAGTTTTTGACCTAAGGAGATCAAAGAACTCATCTTACTCATTCTGTATGTAATGTATTTACTATATAAATTTCAGACCGTCTTATTCTAACACATGATTTAATTCAAAGCAATGGGCAAAATTAATCCAATTTTTAAAATGTCATCTCATCATTTTTACTGAATTTTAAATCTGACCATAATATACACAGTTACTGGTACACGAGAGTTTTTGTTTTTTCAAGAGTAATTAGAATGTTGTCTGCTTGTTAGGGTTGGAGAGTTGAAGAATGTGGTTTCTTATAGATGAGTTGAAGCCAGAGTAGGAAATGCTGCAGATTATAAAACAAGACAAGAAGTGAAAAAGTGATAGGATTTGTGAAAGAGCACAAACAGTGGGTGTGTCCTTTTCCTCTTTTTGTATCCTCACCCAGCACCTCATGCATAGAGATCTGGAATCACGGTGAACCCTTTTCTTTCCCTAATCTTTTTTCTTGGTGGTGGGGGGAGGCGGGGGGGGGGGGGCAAGAAGCATGTATTTTCTAAGAACCCAAATTTATAGTTGCATTTGCTGTGATAAAGACATGATTAAAGTCAACCATGGACCTAATTTAGCTTTGTTAGATTTGCAGCGCCAGAAGACACTCCTTTGTCTATGCAACCAGTACTAAAAATCCAGCTAGCCATACTGTCCCTGAATCAAAGGAAGAGCAAGAAAATATCTTTGTTGAATCTTATCCTTGGTCCTGGTCACTTATTTACCTATATATAGGGGTGATCCCCCCAAAAAAACCCAATTATCTTTATGATGTGAGAGGGATTGTGCACTTGGAATTTGTTCCTCTGGGTCAACCAGTCAACCAGTTTTTATCTGAAAGTTTTGAGATGTAACCTGCAGAAGAAACATCTCAAGTTGTGGCAAAGAGATGACTGGTTCTTCCACCATGACAATGCACCTGCCCATGCTGCACTGAGTGTTCAGCAGTTTTTAACCAAAAACAGCATGACCACCATCGCCCACCTCCCTATGTACCCAATCTCACCCCAAGCGACTTGTTTCTGTTTCCCTGGATGAAAAACGTCCTTTAAGGAAAACATTTTGCTGACGTGGAAGAGGTGAAACAAACAGCAAAAGCACTAAAACATATCAAAATTGAGTTCAGAAACTGTTTTGAGCAGTGGAAAAGGTATAGTGCATCAAATGGAGAGTATTTTGAAGGCGAAGTTTAGACAAGTTTTTATAAACTTCTGGGGTTTTTGGGTCCCCCCGAATATTTCATCCCTGGCACTATTTTATATGAACACTTCCTTTGTTGTTTTTTTTTTTTTTTTTTTTTTTTTTTTTTTTTTTTTTTTTTTTTTTTTTTTTTTTTTTTTTTGCTTTTTGGTATGTGGATAGTTCCCTGACCAGGAATCGAACCCAGGCCGCAGCACTGACAGCGCCAGCGCCGAAGCCCTAAGCCACTACACAATCAGGGAACTCCCACTTCCTTTGTTCTTTAGGTGTAAATGTTACACGTTTTTATCATAAGAGCTAAATAAATGCATTTTTGCATTAGAGAGCCAGCACTTTCTCTCGGCTGTCCTCTATCTTTTTTTCAGAAAAGCAATGGGGGGTTTAGTAAAGCCTCAGGAAACAACATACATGTTGCACAGGTAACAGGAAACAACCTGATGTCCAGTAAGTCTGGATTTAGAGTCCTGTAGCAAGTAATAGCTAGAATTTAAAGATTCTTTTCTAGTAATGTTTACATGCTGAACTGTATGCATTTCTACATTTAATTCCTGTGGTAACAGTGTGAGGCAAATATATTAGGGCCAATGAGGCTCAATAGTGAGTTTCATTTGCCTGAATACTACCAAAGTCACATGTTTTAAACACATCCTCCCCCTACTATCCAGCCCACAGACCTTTAGTGATAACACTTTCTTACACACCTCCATAGATAGGTAATACAGTTTTCTTTTGACATGTTTACTCTTACCCTGGCTCCCTGCCCTGCCTACCTCAGGCTCTACGTACGGTTCAGAGCTAAGTGATGGAACGAATAAAGCTAGGCTCGCTCTCCAGTGAGAGTCTTACAGACCAGGTGATAGTATTCTTTGCTGCTGAGTCTTTTAAGTTGGCTATTTGTTTTATTGACATCATGTACTGAGGCCTCCTCCACTCCATTTCTCAGCACACTGCCCTCCATTTCTTCCAGGACTCAATTCTTGGACTTCCTTTAGCATCTACGGATCAAATCTGTTTTTCCATGGCCTTTGCCGACACCAGGCCTCCATTCGACTTTCATCACTTACTTGGGCTTCAGCACATTAGTAATAGCTAATAATTAGGAGTTGCTGTGCGCAGGATCTACCTAAAAGACGTACTGTATATAATGTGCACTTTTTTGGTCCAAATTTGTGAAGGAAAATTGGGATGCGCATTATATACGGGCAGTACTAATTTAGTATTTATATAAATGTTTTTAATTTTTTTATTTATGCTTATGAGTTAAAAGTAACTCTAGAAATCATTAATGATGTCCATATGCAAAATAATACCTTGGAATGTGATAATCCGGTTTTTTTTTAAATATAAAAATTTTATACATAACATTTCTTGTACCTTGTATCTGTTCTTGTGTTTTGTAGATTTGTTACATAAAATTTCTTACACCATATATGTAAAAGATACTAAAATTCTTTCCTAATACAAAAAACAAGTAACTAAATATAAACATAAAAATTTGAATTAAAAAATTAAAGTGAAATATTTTTTTCTCTTCAAGTATTTGGGCCAAAAATGTGGGTGCACATTATACATAGCAAAATACGTACAGAACTTGATATAATTTCCAAAGTCAGTCTGTAAGCAGTGAAGCTAGAAGTCAAATTTAGGGAGTCTGTCTAGAACCTGAGTTCTACCTGGTGCACCTGTGTTTTTTGTAATGTGAGTTAAGTCCACTCCGATCACTGCTCAAAAGGCAAGTTTCTCAAGTCATTTATCATCCACTGTGTGCGTTTCTGTGCTTTCTCTTCTGAGCTAGTTTCCACTGCCACTCCCTGATCTTTTCTCCTAACTCCATAGTGAACAAAGCCCTTAGAGCAAGCTTGTCCAATTGTGGCCCGTTGGCCACATGCAACCCAGGACAGCTTTGTGGCTCAACACAGATTCATCAACTTTCTTAAAACATTACAAAAATTAGACACAGGTCTTTTTTTTTAGCTCATCAGCTATCATCAGCATTAGTGTATTTTATGTGTGGCCCGAGACAATTCTTCCATTGTGGCCCAGGGAAGCCAAAACATTGGACACCCCCTAGAACAGGTGAACAAAATCTTACACTTGCAGATTAGCTTGACTCATCTGGGTCATTTTTAGATTATTATGTTCAGCTAATGAATAATTCAATATTGATGAAATATAGTATGGGAGGTGAGAAACAAGACTAAAAAACAGCTAGTCTTTTGTCATGCTGAGCATTTTCATCTTCTCTACTGATAGAAATTGTGAATATTTGAACAAGTGCTTTATGTGATCAGATCCGTGTTAGATAACATAGGAATGAGGATGGGTTGCAGTGTGGGAGTTGAGATCAAGTGGGAAAACTCACGAAACAGTGCAGGCCAAATGTAACACTTGCTGTGAACTCGGGCAGTGGAAATAGCATTTGAAGAATATTTCAGAGATGGACTGTGGACTAATTAAATGAGACATGAAGGAAAAGAAAGTTGAGCAGAGGGTTATGCTATTATTTGTATTAAAGATGTAGGAAAAGAAGCAGCACTGGGAGTATGATTTCAGAGCATCAGTTTCTTCAGGAAGCCTTGGAACGTCCACTTGGGTTGTAAAAGCATATCTGTAGCACAGAAAAGAGGTGGGGGTGGAGACTACCCGTGGAGGATTTGGCCATGCCATATAGATAATGGTTTATGCAATCTGAGCGGGTAGACCTTTTTACATCATGTTCTCTCAGTGCTCTATCCAGATAGACTGCGTGCTCATTGAAGTTGGGGTTGAGTCAAATTTTGTATCCTAGGAGCCCAAAGGACAAAAACGATATTTCAGTGTGAGTGGTTATCTATATAAAAACGTTTCCCTTTGTTGTTTTATCTTTAAAGCACTTTTCTTTCTTTGCTTACACACACTGTTCAGCACAGAGAGTAATTTGGGAAGTAATTTCTGGGAAGGTGTATAATATAATGAAATTCCACCACAGGGAAAAATGTTAATGTTCTGTGGAACTTACTGTATAAATCCGGACAGAACATAGAAAAGTTGGTTTGGTTTTTGTTTTTTTGTGTGTTTTTTTTAAGTAACGTTAATGCTATATTGTTACTTCTTTTGTTCTGCTTTGAAGCTTAAATATTTGCTAACAAATAACACTACAGCATACAAATAGGCCTATGTATTATATGTTTTTCACCAAATGTATGAAAAAAGTCTTAGAATATCAATGCCTGTTCTTTAATGAGATAAATACTTATAGATACAATGTCATAGAGGAATTACACCATTGTAAAGTGACACATATACTCTATGTAGACAGGCTGAATCTATATTTGGCGGTACTTATTAAAGTTTTTTATTCCTTTTAGCTATTATACTTTCTTTTTATTTTCTCTATCTGGCTTAGTAGCTCCCCCCTTCTACCATTACGATCTCAGAGTTAAATAAACAATTTTCTAAGATGTCCTTGTCAGGCAACATTATGGAAATGATTTGAATATCATTGCTAAGCCAGGTGAGTCATTTAAAATTTTAAATAATTTGCAATACCATGAATCTAGCTGATGAAGAGCAACTGAAATGCTGATTGATTTATTAGAATCTTTTCCTGATTAGTAATTGCTTCAAAATCTCTGTTCTGTAGTTCAGTTTATCATTTTTGTGCTAGTTCTTAATCTGTATCTGTGTAACTATCACGTCTGTAATAAGCATTTCACATCATTAGTTTCTCAAAATTTTTTAAACCAGGAATAGAGGGCCAGTTACTATGTATTTCTTACAGTTACTGACTATTCACAGTGCTTAGTTGATATTAATGATCTGATTCATAAACTATTTGAAAGCTTTGCATTCGTCTTCCTCAGCTCTATGTTTCCCCCAGAGTGTTGTATTTTAAAATACATATTATGGCATGAAAACAACATTCAATTACAGACTT
Source organism: Lyroderma lyra (assembly GCA_004026885.1). Lineage (NCBI taxonomy): Eukaryota > Metazoa > Chordata > Mammalia > Chiroptera > Megadermatidae > Lyroderma > Lyroderma lyra. Next base: position 122,491 of record PVJL010003236.1, read on the forward strand.
TTCGGTTTTCATCCGTGCTTTAAAATTACTTAAAGAAAAATATGTAATCATGACCTTGAGGCATTTTGAACTTGAGTTTTGTTTGAAATTCACAAATATTATAATTTCAAGAAGCACTGTCTTAAAGCTATCTCATTGTTGTAGTGAAGGTGCTAGAAATTTTACTTATTTTCAAGTTAGATTTCAGGCAACTTATTCATAGGAAATGAGTCAATGCTCAAATACTGCCTTAACTCAGGGGTTCAAACTTAATCATGTAACTCTTGAGAAATGCTCGTCAGTCAATCACAGAAGTTTTATTACCTATTACATTTATTTTGGTATACATTTAGCATTCTCTGAGGTTAATACTCTGTATATTGCTACTTTTATCATGTGTGTATCTTCACTTATTTAACTATAGATATACCAGAAAGTTCACCAAATTCTACATGTCACAGATTTTGGTTGGGTGGTGTTAATAAAAGCATTTGAATACAGTATATATTAACTCAAAAATCTGATTTGGCTGACTTTCAGCCATCTATTTAAAAGAGATAAGAAGTAGTACTATGTGCTTATGTAAGTCTGTTTTCCACTTTGAAATTAATTTGTGAAGTTATTTTGGCAGTCGTTATTATCCTAACAACCATGATTTACTGATGCCTAATACTTAAGTCTAATACTACTTGATATATTCATGAAAATGTTAGAACAAATCATTTATCAAAATAAGAAAAAAATGTGTATCTTTTAAAACTGTTCACTGGTAGCTCAGAAATCTTACATACTGGTTTTTTCTTTTTTTTCAAAAAAATATTCTGTGGTAACAAAAACTCTTCATTTCTATTAATTTCTCAAACTGTAACTACTTTTGTTTAAAAGAAAGCATAATTATTTAAACAATTTGTGTGCTGTTATCTATTACTTTTAAAGTACATGATTCTTAAATGGAGGAAACTAACGTTTCAAAAATTAGAGGATATATACCAAAATTGCAAACAAAATAGGATTTCTCTTTGTTTTACTGATCTAAATGTTAAGTTGTACCTAGAGGCATATATACACTTTTTTTGTTAAATTCTAACCTTTCCTTATGACCTTATGAAGTATAGGTTAGTTTCATTCCATTTATATTTGATCTGGCAGGAATTTGTGAGGCCTAGAAGACCATTTGCTTTAAGTAATACAATATGAGAGTTTAAAATGCACATATTTCTAAAGTCAGTGGGGAAGAAAGGACAAGCCAGAAACATCCTACCTAGAGTAAAAATTCAGGGCACTTTTCCCCCTAGATAATTGTATTAAACTAAGCTTTTTTCTTTCATTTGATAGACAAGATATAGTTCAAAAATGATTTTGAACTTAAATTAATACTTCCTTCACAAAAATAAAAATGTATTTATTTACACTCTTAATTTGTTTATACTACAATGTATACAAACTGAAGATTCCGTAGCCTCTATATTTATTCAATTGTTTGTTCATCTCTAGAGAATGTTTATAATGAAAAATTCTTAGATTCAAAACTGAAGCTTACTATATAAGGAAACACATTAAAAAGTTGAGGAGAGTTGCCACGAATTTAAATCTGACTCTAAATTAATCATTTAACCATTTAGGAGATAAATGTTCAAATGAACAGGATTACTATACTTAATTGATGCAATTGCAGAGAAACTAAAATATTTCTTCTTGGAAAAGTAAGAACTGCACATTTTAAAAAATGATGACAACAAATAATGCTTTTAATGGTAAATTAATTGGGTGTGTGATCTCTAGGAAGAGCACTAGAAAGATTTAAGTAAGTGGAAGAAAAAAAAAATCACAGTAAAGTAGGGGAAACACTGGTCTGGATTAGAAGAGTTGATACCTGAGATAAGATACCAGCTTAAGGACTCTGAGCACCAGTGCTTTTATCTTAAAAAGTCATGGTTGGCCTTAAAGATCTGTACAGGACTTTTAAGATGTAACACCTATGATTTAAGATCCTCACGTTTGGAATATGTTAAATATAAAATGATGATGGAGTTCCTTGGCGTACTACTGCAGTGCTTTATAGCATGCATTAGGCAGGATCCAAAGGGCAAGTCTATCCAAAGCTCACGGTAGCAGTTGTTTAGTGGTCTGTTTTGCCTGTTCTGTTCCCATCAGACTTCTCCATTCACACACCTGGGCTTAGGATCTAAAGATGAAGACAGGCTTACAACTATCACATTGAGACTATCACCGATTTGGGCTTCCGGGTCTCATTTGGTCTTCAATGTCCCCTGTCAGTCATTTTAATTGACCTTGATGAACTGCTCCCCTTCTCAGCACTTCACCTAATCAACATGTGCACAACAAACCCTAGCACACAGACCTAATACACACATGCACACCTGTGCTGTGTCAGCCAGTAAATGATCCCACGATCTCACTCCCCTCTCACTTTCAAGTCAGATTAGAAATCATCAATAAAATCTCTCAACTTCTTCCTGCCAACATAACCATCACATAAGCTCTTCTCTGCAGTCTCAGAAAACGTGTCCATCCTATTCAAGGATAATTCCTCTAAAAGGTCTTCTTTCAGCCCTATGAAGAGAAAACGCTCAGTGAAGTACAACCTCTCTCCTCCTCTCGCTAAGTTGTCTTTTTGGATTTCAAACTCTTTTTTTTTTTAATTTTTTTATTGCTAAAATTATTGGGGTAACATCAGTTAGTAAAAATTACAGAGGTTCCAGGTGTACCATTCTACAATACATCATCTATGTGTTGCATTATGTGCTCACCACCCAGGGTCAGTCTCTTTCCATCACCATATATTTGAGTCCTCTTCTCCCCGACCTCCCTTCCCACTTACTCTCAGGTAACCACTAAACTATTGACTGTGTCCATGAGTTTTTGTTTCTTTGGTTTTTTTCTTTCAGTTTTATATTCCATATACAAGTGATGTCATATTGGATTTTTCTGTCTGGCTTATTTCGCTTAACATGATGATCTCCAGGTCCATCCATTTTGTTGCAAATGGCAATATTTCATCTTTTCTTACAGCTGAGTAATATTCCATTGTGTATATGTACCACAGCTTCTTTATCCAGTCATCTGTCGCAGGGCACTTTGGTTGTTTCCATGTCTTGGCCACTGTGAACAGCGCTGCGATGAACATTGGGGTGCATAAGTCTTTGCGGACAAAGGTTTTCAAGTTCTTTGGGTAGATCCCCAGAAGGGGGATTGCTGGGTCACATGGTATCTCCCTTCCCAATTTTCTGAGGAACCCCCACACTGCCTTCCACAGTGGTTGTACCAGTTTGCACTCCCACCAGCAGTGTACCAGAGTCCCTTTTTCTCCACGTCCTCTCCAGCACTTGTTATTCCTTGTCTAGTTGATAATAGCCATTCTCACAGGTGTGAGGTGGTATCTCATTGTGGTTTTGGTTTGCATTTTCCTGATAGCTAATGAGGATGAGCATTTTTTCATATGTCTGCTGGCCATTTGCATGTCTTCGTGGGTGAAGTGTCTAGCAGGTTCTCTGCCCACTTTTTAATTGGGTGGTTTTTTTGTTGTTGAGTCATATGAGTTCTCTATATATTTTAGATGTTAGTCTCTTCTCAGATGCGTTGTTTGCGAATATTTTCTCCCATTCGGTTGGCTGTCTCTTTGCTTTGTTGATAATTTCTTTTGCTGTGCAGAAGCTTTTTAGTTTGATATAGTCCCATTCATTTATTTTTGCTTTACTTCCCTTGTCTTTGCAGTTGGGTTCATGAAGCCCTCTGAGGTCTGTAAGTTTAGTACCAATGTTTTCTTCTATATAGTCAAACTCTTCCTTAAATATAAGATTGGGGAATAGTTCCAAACTTACTTTACAAAGCCAAAATTATCCTGCTACCAAAACAGACAAGGACACTACAAGACAAGAAAATTACAATATTCAGGATAAACACAATGCAAAAATTCTCAACAAAATATTAGCAAACACAATTCTACAACACATTAAAAGAATCATACACCACCAAGTGAGATTTATTTCAGAGATGCAACAATGTTTCAGCGTCAGCAAATCAATGTGATACAACACAACCAAATGAAGGATAAAAGTAAGATCTCAAGAGATGCAGAAAAGGCATTTGACAAAATTCAACATCCAATCATGACAAAAGTTGTCAACAATTTTGGTATAGAGGGATGTTCCTCAACATAAAAATATACATATATGACAAACCCACAGTTAACATCATACTTAATAGTGAAAAGCTGAAAGTTTTCTCTTTAAGATAGGCTGACCAGGTGTCTCATTTTAAATGGGTTAGAATGCAACAGTACTACCCCATTTCAAATGGTATGCATGGTCAGCCTAGTCTCACTGAGCTGAATTCAAGGTGTCAGTAGACTTATTATATGTACCATTTGAAATAAGATAGTACCATTGTTTTCTGTCCTGTTTAAAATGGGACTTCTGATCAGCCTACTTTAAGATTAGGAACAAGACACAGATGCCCACTCTCACCAGTTATTCAACATAGTACTGGAAGTCTAAGCCAAACCAACTAGGCAAGAAAAAGAAACAAAAGGCATCCAATTCAGAAAGGTATAACTAAAACTATCTCTATTTGCAGATGACATGATATTATATATAGAAAACCCTAAGAACTTACCAAAAAACTTAGTATACAAAATCAATATATAAAAATCAATAGAATTTCTATAGCCTAAGAATTAACTATCAGAAAATGAAATTAAGAAAATAACACCACTTACAACTGTGTCAAAAGAATAAAGTACCTAGTAATAAATGTAAACAAGGAGGTGAAAGATTTGTACAATGAAAACTCTAAGAAACCGATAAAAGAAATTGAAGACAAATAAGTAGTAAGGTATTTTGTGCTCATAGATTGGAATAAATGATTTCACTGAAATGTTTATGCTACCCAAAGCAATCTATAGATTCAATAAAATATCTATCAAAATTCCAATAGCATTTTTTTAGACACAGAGAAAACAATTTGAAACCGCAAAGGACCCTGTTAGTCAAAGCAATCTTTAGAAAGAAAAAGCTGGAGGCATCACATTTCCTGATTTCAAACTATATTACAAAGCTATAGTAATAAAGACTGTGATAATGGCATAAAAGCAGACACATAGCACAATGTAGAGCCCAGAAATAAACCCATACCTATTTAGTCAATTTATGACAAAGGAGTCAAGAATATACAATGGGGAAAGATAGTCTTTTCAATAAATGGTTTTGGGAAAACACAAAAGAACGAAACTAGACCCTATCTTGCACTGTACACAAAATACATTAAAGACTTAAATTTAAGACCTAAGACCATAAAACTAGAAGGAGGGTAAGCTCCTTGACATTGGTCTTGCCAATAAGAACAAAAAACAAGTAGGACTACATCCAACTAAACAGCTCTGTACAGCAAAGGAAACCACCAACAAGATAAAAAGCCTATGTAATGGGAGAAATTCAACATCTAATCATGACGAAAGTGTTTGCAAATCTTGTATCTGGTAAGGGATTAACATCCAAATAATATAAAGAATGTATACAACTCAATAGCAAAACAAAAACAAAAACAAACAAAAACCAATGCATGAGCAGAGAACCGAGTAGACATTTTTCCAAAGAACACGTATAGATGGCCAGCAGACCCATGAAAACGTGCTAACCACCACTAATCATCGGGGAAATGCAAATCAAAACCACAATGAGCTCCATCACCCCACACCTGTTAGAATGACTATTATTAAAAAGAGAAGAGAGAAGTGTTGATGAGGATGTGGAGAACTTGTGCATTGTTGGTGGAAATGTAAATTGGTCCAACCAGCAAGGAAAAAATATGTGAAGATTCCTCAGAAAAATAAAAATAAAACTACCATATGACCCAGCAATCCCACTTCTGGGTATACATCCAAAGGAAACTAAAATAGGATATCAAAGAGATACATGCACTCCCATGTTCATTTTAGCATTATTCACAATAGCCAAGATATGGAAAAAATATAAAACATGTGAGATTACACACACACACATTACATATACACACATGTACATGCATATTATATGTGTAACGTGTGCACATGTATATTAAGACATACATGAACGAATGAAATAGACTAATGTTCAGCCATGAGAAAGAAGGAAACCTTGTCATCTGTGACAAGATGAATGCACTTAGAGGGCATTGGGCTAAATATTGCATCATATCACACACACACACACACACATATATATATATATATATATATATATATATATATGTGTGTGTGTGTGTGTGTATATATATATATATTAAAAGAATTTCAAAATCAGAAACAGAGTAGAAAACGGTTGCCAGGTTGTCGGGGGCTGGGGGTGGGGGAAATAGAAGTTGGGAAAGGGATACAAACTTTCAACAATAAGGTGAATAAGGTCTGAGGATCTAATGTAAAACACAGTGACATATTATTGATAACACTATTGTATAATTGAAAGTTGCTAAGAAAAAACGTAAATGTTCTTGCCAATAAGTAAATAAATAAATGTGAGGTGATGAATGTGTTAATTAACTAGATTTGGGGGATCCTGTCAGAAATCACCATGATGTACACTTCAAATATCTTATAATTCTATTTGTCAGTTATACCTCAATAAAGCTGAAACTTAAAAATAAAAATCTTTATTAAATTAAATTAGAGGAGAAAAAATAGTACTGTGATACCCCTCCCCACTCTGAACCCAATTTTATAATCAAAATAGAAACTCAGTCTCTCCCTGCCAACTCATCACAGGTGCCCTTCTCTTCAGTCTTGGAGAATGAGCCCGTCCTATTCGACATTTCTCTTAATGCCCCTCTTCCCGCCCTTTTAGAAACTCCCCCATGATTACTCTGTCCTCTAGGTTGTCCCTTAGGCTTCTGCCTCAGCCTACGAACATACTCGTATTGCATAAAATAGTCACACACACAAACACAGACACACCTTTGATCTATGTTCTTTTCTAACCATAACGTAAACTCACCTGTCCTTTACACTTACTGTTTACAGGTGTAATCTATACTCACTATTTCACATGACTGAGTTCTTTTTTAATCAACTGTAGTCTGAGTTTGTCACCAATATCCCACAGAAACTTCTCTCACCAAATCATTAATGGTCATCATGAATGACCTAATGGCCAAATTTACTATACAAGTAGTTGACAGATGACACTGCATTTAATCCTTTAACATCCTATTAAGTGCATATTCTGATCCTAGTTTTGCAGATGATAAACTTCACTTCCTGGTGATTTCTGTAGTCTCAGAAGTGAGTCTGGTGGCATCAGTTTGGGTCACATGCATGAGATAATCACTATGGCCCAGGAATAGAATTTCTCTGATTGGGTAAGCTGAAGTCATGTGCCTAGCTCTGAACCAATCCCAGTAGCCAGGGGACTGATGCTTTGATTGGTCAAGATGGAATCCCTGGGTTCAGTCCCTGAAGTCCTAAGCACATAAAATAAAAAAAATAAAGGACATTCTACCACCTTTACATCTGTTGTAGTTTTGTTTATGCTATGAATTTTTGTCTATCAAAAAGCTATTTTCTTCCTCTTTAGGCACTGCACTAAGTCCTAAGGGCACAGTATACAAACAAGACATACATAGTCCTTACAATAAAAGAGCTCCTGGTTGTTTATATAACTGTGGTCTTCAGTAGTTTTTGCTCATGTACCTCCTAAAAGAACTCTGAAAATCTAGGTACCCCTTAATGTATCTTAAGTTGACACTTAAAATTTCTTGTTAAAAATTTGAATAACTATAAAGGATTTAATTTCCAGAATATTATAAATGTTATTTTTAGAATAAAACTGTATGTGACTTTTAAATAAAACTAATGGAACCCCAAACTGATCATTATTGATACCCACCATCTTCCATCTAAAATCTATGTGTAAAAGCTTTCCTTTGACATTTAAAATTTTACACATGTACTTTTTACGCCTCCACTTTGAATTTCCATCCTTTTCCCAAATATTTGTTTCCCACCAATTGCTCCCAATTGGTTTTTCCTTTGTCTTTGTACTCACTATGCTCTGAAATCCATCTCCTTCATTGTCTCTTTCGAAAGTTTTCCTTTTCACCTTTCTCTTCTTGCAGTATCCCCCACCCTCCAAAGTGGCTTCTTTCCTTTAGGAATTATTACTCCATTTAATATATTTTCCTATTTTAAAAATCCTAGATCTTTGGCTCATTTGTATGTGTGTCTCTCTTTTATCATGAGCTACGTTGCACAATGGGCATAGTTATGGAAGCACGTTGGACATCTTAAGACAACACCATACAAATGCTGCTTACCCCCCAGTGGGAAGCCATCATTTTTAAAGGAGGCGTGACCGTGACCATGTCCAAATGGGAGTCACTCTCTGGGATGTGTATTAAACTCGTGTGGAGTATCTTCAGCTACATGTATAACATAGCTTTGTTTCTACTTGTTTGGGAAGACTCCCTTGCCATTGTTCAATTCACACTCTGTTATTTTTTGTTTTGTTTTTATTTTCATGCCAAACCACACCCTGCTGCTTTTCCCAAACTGTGAATTCATCATTATCTACTTCCCAAACCTGAAGAAAATGAGCAGAGTGTCTAGGTGCCATCCTCCTAGAATGCTCACCTGCCTCCTTTCTTCTGATACCACCCCAGAGTGAGTCAAATTTCTCTTTCTAAAAATGATATCAAAAGTATTTCATCAGTCAGAATGGCAGGAAACATACCTGTTGGCCTCAGCCCGACTGCATGTGTGAGGAAGGCCTGCCACATCACAATGCACAGCTGCTCTCATCCTGCACGAGCCGGTCCCCACATGGACCCCTTCCTGTCGCGATGCACCCCCTGACTTGTCCCACTGATGAACCCCAGGAGTTTTCTTGCCATGCTTCCTAGTAAGCGTGTTATAAAAAAAATCCAATGACATTTGAAACATTAACTGATATTTCCTTCTAGAACATCCTATTATTATAGTTTTACTTCCTGCCACTTAGACAAATAATGCATATTTTCCTCAAGAAGAATAGATAAGAGAGTCAAATTCTTGGCCTTTCTTAAAGCTGAAGTTCAAAGATAAAATAATAGATTTGGAAGAAAACATTTGGCAAAGCCAGCTTTCTCTCATTTCCAAGTCTATCTTGGGAGAAAGAAATGATTAAAAAGAAAACAAAGAGATTAGAATGTTAGAAGGGCTGAGATGGAATTTTATATCCTGCCCCAAAAGTGAGTTGAGACTTGGCTGGGAGTGATCCAACATCAATAAATCTGTAGATCCAAGAGCAGAGAAGGCCTGTCCTCTCTGTCCTTGAGGAAAGCCCAGGACAGGGGTTAGCAAACTCTGACTGTCCCATGAGCCAGGGGCCTATTTTCGTAAGTACATGCCTGTTCATTTATGTATTGTTTACAGCTGCTTTTATGTTACCATGACAGACTTGATAGAAGCAACAGAGACCTTATGACTGTATGACTGGCATAGCCTAATATATTTACTACCTAGTTCTTTACAGAAAACATTTGCCAACTCTTGACCTAGGGCACTGGCACATTCCAGTTGTCCAAGTAGAAGTGTAGACTAGTGTGCAGAGTAGAGGAAATGCCCACTGTGCATAGGTGGGTGTGCTCGGAACAACCAGCATGGCACAAAACCCATTCAGTTACTTCCCATAAACTCAAAATGGCCAAAAGCCTAAGTCGGTCCTCGTGAGGGTTGTACAGTTTGCATGGAAGCAGCAGCGACGAAGCATGCCATCAGGGTTTGAAGGAGCCAGCACAGACAGGAACAAGGAGTGACCCATCAGGCTCCTTCAGGATCCCATGGTCAAGGACCCCAAAACATGCCAGGCGGGACCGACAGCCTGCACCACAGACAGGGTGCCAATGCATAACCCCCTTCGGGGAACTGCAGGAGCGAGAGGGTGGAGACCCCGTACCTGTTTCTTTGTTCGTTCGTTCATCCGTTCAACAAATACTCACAGAGCGCCCGTAATTTATTACTGGCCTAGGCATGGCCGATACAGAAGTAAAACAATGTTGATATTTCCCCAAATCACCAGGCCAGCTGTCAGTTCTATCCCCAGAGAAATTTATTAGAACTTGCTCCAGGAAGGAAAGCACAACCCTGACAGAGTTTCAGGAGTGTCTTAGGAAGGAGAGCTCAAAAGCAAAAGGTTCCAGGACTTTGGGGTCTGAGCTCAAGTAGCTTAAAGTGTGTGTTTCAAAGTGGAGACCTGGATGGCACTGAACAGAGATTGTCATGTAATCAGCCTTCCAGGGTTGGCTAACAAAGAAATGAGCTTGGGAGTGAGACTTGCTAAGTAAGTTGGGGTTGATGAACCAACTGTTTGTCTAGGTGAGCTGCTCATTGTCTTCGATAAATTGTTCAGAGGAAATTTCCTGAAGGAAATGGGAGGTTACTCATTGGCTTACAGACCTGCCTTTTCTGGGGACAAGTTTTCTGCAACAAACAACTAAGTTATGCTGATGCAGGCAGTCTGCCGTCATCTAAGTCAGCTGGCCACAGGTGGTCCCACGGCTCAATAAAGTCTTCCTGAAGCTTCCATTCTAGTGAAGAAAGATAGACAATAAACAAGTTTTATATATATATATATATATACAGTCCCACACACTCACGTGTGCATGCGTGTGTGCGTGCATGTGTGTATTTGATATATATAAATGTGCTTGAATCTATTATATTCTATATATACACACACACATATATATATAAATATATCCAAACATATTTATATATATCAAGTGCAATGGAGGAAAAAAATAGAGCAGAACGTGGTAGGAAGTGATTGGAACAGGCCTGAGGCTGCTGTTTTGTACCCCGTGATTAGCAGAGGCTGCACTGATGAGGGGCCATGTGGGCAGCTCGCACCCCACGTGTGCAGGCCACAGAGATCAGAACAGCAACGGCCTGAGGGTGTCTCCACCTTAGGAGTAGGGGCCCAATAATTAGTCCCAAACAAATAGTGTTGCATTTCTTTCTCACCTAGTTTGCAGACTGAAATGGGTATCTTCTCTATCAATAAAATAGGCAACCTGCCATTTCCCTTTTTCCTGCCCTTCCTACTTGAGATGCTCCCATCCTGCCTCCGTTGTTGCTGTCTGTTCTGGGTAGAGCACCCCTCCCCCATGTCTGCTGCTGGAGAAGCGGCGCTGGGCTTGCAGACCCGCCTGCTCCTCTTCGCCACCTGGACTTGCCTCATGCATTTCGTTCCGGAAACACTCCCCTCCCCTCCTTGCCCGTGCAGATCACTGGGTGAGGCAGCTGGAACCCTGGTGCTCTGCAGAGCAGTGGAGACTGGGGCACAGATCGCTGCTGACACCCCGCTGGCATGCAACACGGAGGCTGGACTAAGCAGTCAGCTTTCCTGACACCGAGCTCCAGTTTGCTGAGCAAAGAAGGTTCTTCCAAGCCATGCGTGGAAGGTGCTACCTCGCTCTGAGAGCTGCTGGTTATGGCGTTTACATTGTCTGGGTATCTCCGACTCTCAGGCATAGACTTTGTATTTTTATACTCGTTCCGGTCACCGCGGTTTGCAGTGCATTTCTACGTGCATTGGGCTTTGCATAAAGCACTCTGAGGCAGTCTGCAGGCAGTCGATGAGGGGAGTAGCTAACTTTTATGGACCACTAACTACGGGCCCTTGTCGCTCTAGGGATTTACGTGTTATCAGTTGAGTCTCAAAAAAATCCCCTTCACCGATTACATTCCTGCTTTACTGGTTAGAAAATGAAGAGAGAAGCAATTCGTCCCAGGTACGTGAGCTGTACGTAGCTGAGGATGGAATCAAACCCAGAAGGTACCATCTGAAGCCTGCACATTCATCACTCCACTGGAAGCCTCTGCGGTGTCTCTGTTTTACAGGTGTGGAAACAAAGGCTCCACGCTGCTGTGCAATGGAGGAGCCAGAAATAGAACCCCTCGTTTGCTGAGCTTTGTGCCTCCTAAAATCTCCCTTGTAAAACATAGCACTTTTTGGCTAAGTTCAAAATGGAAGCCCTAGGAGCCTGCTTTGTTTAACCCAGGGATGAGGATAAAAGTGGAGTTAGAAGGAAGGTGTTCTTCACTATTAAAGATAGTGTAAGATGTTCCAGACTTCACCTTCCAGCCCCTTTCATCCTGCTCCACCCCACCTTTGTTAAGGGGTCCCTGCTCCTGGGAACTACTGCATTACCTGAGCTCCGCCGAAGCGCCAGACATGCACTGAGGGGCCCGTCCCCACGAGGTCCTTGTCCCCACGAGGTCCTGTCAAGATCCTGAGAACGCCCCTCTCCCAGGCTGAGTGTGAAGGATGGTGTCTCCCCTTGAGGACTGCCTGCTCTCTGACGGTTAAAATGCTTCTCTTTTTTTGCAGTTTCTCTTTTCCTAACTTGTAAACAGTTTGAATCTAGAAGTTGAAGCAAAAAGACTGTGACTGGATGTATCTAATGGAGTCATTTGGGCATCAACTACAGTTGGAAATATACAGCTTCTCGGTGAAGAAATGATATCTTCGGGATCAGCTAGTCTGTTCTCCTAAGTATTCTGTTGCTCACCACGCTCTGTGAACACGCACAGGCAGGTCTCCTTTTATTGCGCCTCACAGATGTTGCATTTTTTTTTACAAATTAAAGCCAAGACCCTCCAGCAGCAGAGAGGTGATTCACTTTACTGTGATACTCACTTGGTTGTGGTGTCTGGCACCGAACCCACAGTATCTCTGAGGTCTGCGGACATAGCTAAAATCGGTCCCACTGAGCAGCTATGTGGGGTGAATGCAAAGTAGGTGGAATAATTTCTGAATATAATTCCAGGCCCTTCACGCCCTTTTTCTGCTGGGTCCTTCTACTCACAGGTGGACATTTGTCCATTTCATCTTCAAAGATTTTATTCGGACAGTTGGTGATTAATGTTCATAACCCTCTTTAGAACTGTCTGTATTATCTCTCATTTATGGGTAAAGAAACTGAGGTAGAGAAGTCAGGAAGATAAGACATTTGGCAAAAGCTAAGAGGGTGTTTTACGGAAGCTGGATGAAGATGAGGCCAGATCTTTGCCTCCAGTCCTGAGCTCACCGTTCTGGTCCATGAAAAATACATGCCATTTAAATATTTACATTTTGCTAACAGTAGCAGGAATAATGCCAACAAATGTTAATTAAGCAGCCACAAGATGATTAAAACACTGGTACTCCTCCCCAGTGAGAGAAAATCTATTAACATTTTCTTATTGACTCTCGGAAGGCTCACTGTGATTCGTCTCCATAGCTGAAACAAAACAAAATTTCTAATCAAAGGAGTGTGGCCCAGCGGGGCTCAGCTGAGTCAGAAGACACCCTTCCTGTGGCTGGTGGGGAGGGGATGCATATCTGACGGCAGCCGGGAATGGTGGAGTGACTCTCAGAGAGGGATTTGTCGTCCAAATCAGCAAGCCTGTGGGGGTCAGTTGCCAACTTGGGCCGCCCCTTAGCTGCTGCTTCTGTTTCTGCAAAAGAGGGCCATCTCTTCCCATGGGTGCCATAGATGAGGGACAATCTCAGGGATTGGATAAAAAGTAAAATGGAGAGATACATACTTCTTTTACATTGGTGGGTACAGGATAGTTAACAACTAACATTTACAACACATAGAGATGGTCTTCGGGGCACAAGATGACAATGAGGGTTCTGTGGTCTCATGCTCTGGTGCAGTGGGTTGTGCCCTGAGGGGTTCAGAAAAAGGGATTATTCAGACATTCCAAGGGTATGTTATCTTAGATGCAAAAAGAAAACAGACAGGCTCACTTAAGATAAAGACTGACCCTTGTCAAGGAAGCTACAGGCCAAGACGTGACTTCCCACCACGACCCGCTGTTAGAAAGTTTTATGCTCAGACCCTCCTATGTGGTTACTTTCAGTCTCTGAGTTTGCAGGGCCCACCATGCTGGCCTCTCCTGAGCTTGTCAGGTTTACTGTGTGGCCCCTTTTTTGTCCAAGTGCTCAAGTTGAGTTTTGAAGGATAAACTATGATTGTGTAGTTAAGACTGTGCTTAGAAGGTGATTACAGCTATGGGGTGAGACAGTAATCCAAGTGGACAGCTTACAGTAGTTAAGTAGGAAGAATACTCAGGACTCTGGTGCCTTGGAGGGGAAGTGGGGATCGTGGGGAGAGAGGTGGAAACATCAGGAATGGCTGTCAGATTTCTCCTGCGCATGTGTTGATGGATGAAGGTTCCAGTTCTTGAGATGTGAAGGCAAGGGATTGGCTTGTTGGGGAGGAAATGAGATTGTTTTTAGATACCTTTGAGGTGTTTGTACGTCATCCTAGTGAAGATGACATTCTATTTGCCTGTGTGTTTCACAGACCTGCTCTGCAGATTCAAGGCAATGTGCTCACTGCCAAAGCCTCAGCAGGGCAGTCTCCTAAACGCAGGGAGTCTCAGCATTTTCTGAGCAGCGAGTTCCTTTTGGATGTGCAGGCTTTTAGAAATGGAAGTATCCTTACAGAATAACACCTAGGCGTTCTGCAGATTTGTCTGGCCTAAGCAGCAAGCTTTGGGTACCACAGGACAGCAACTGCTGTAGGAAGGATATCAAAGGGCCAAACAAGGATTCCTGCAGTCCCGGATGCAGAAGGCTAGGGATGAGGAGGGCCTTCGCTGTGCTAATTGTGAGACCACTTTATTATTTATTAATAAGAATCCTAAAAGCACATACTCACTGAACCATGTCACAACTAGACAACTTTATCTGGAAAAAGAGATCCTTCTTCCCCTCAGTGCTCTGAGTCAGACATCCTCAGTAGCCAGGGACCCCCTTTATCCTCCTGGACAAGGCCAGGGAGAAATGGAATCAGAATTTGAATAACTAGGACAATCGCCCTTGACATTTCACCCTTACATGCAACTCCATGAAACAGAGCAATTCAGCCTTTCCTGGGGATCTCTCCTGCACCAGGCACTCTATTAAGTATTATGACTCAGACACAGCAAGAGAAATGACAATGCATGGTCTCAACCTTAGGTAGCTTATGGCCTAGAAGAAGAAATCCACCTGTACAGGAAACATTATGACATAAATTCTTGACTTCTTCTATTGACAGTTTTATCGCTTAGAAGGTTAAGAAACCAACGAGAAGAACAATGCTTTGGGTTTAGCTGTGAGAGACACACAGGTAAGAGTCTTAAACTCACATGTTATTTTCTTCTCAAAGAAAATTAACTTTTAGCAGGAAATTTTGTTTCAGACATTAATATGAGGGAACGAAACTCTGACAGAGAGGAAAAGCTGTCCTAGTGTGGAGGAACCTCCTCCCAGATTCCTCTCACAACTTCCAAGTACAGCCTTCCAATGCTCCTTAGTGATCTGGAGGCAACGACAAGTCCTGGAGAGGTATCCTCAAACTGAAGACAAGTCCTGGTTTTCAAGGAAAATGTGAGGGGAAGAAGGGTAAGTTTTTCAAACTACAAGCAGCTGAGTTGCAGGCTGGATTGGCTTTTTGAAATTTGCTTACAAATATTTAGAAAAGGCAGCACCATTAACACCAATCAACCTTATTAATTGAATCATGTCAAACTCACCCCACTTTCCTTTGTGGTACGGCCACTACACTAACACATCATGAAGACACAGTAGACACTGTCTATCCAATTTATGTGGGAATGCCACATGTGGTTTTGGAGCCACAATTTGAAAGCTACTACAACTACACCAAACATTCTCAGGACATAGCCTTTTAGTGCCCTTCCTTTAGAAGTAATTACATTCCCATGTATTTGCAGTGTCCTAGTGTCCACCCAACCAGGAGCCATCCTACGGCTGGGGAGGCTATTAGAGAGAGCCCAGCGGCTACATTTTAGTTTTTTATTCCCTTTATCTCATGCTGTACTCTCTCTCAACTCTTCAACCTTTCCATTAATCTGTTAGCCTGTCTTCAGACTGTTTGCTTTAAGGCGCTTTTCTCAGACCCGGGACTTGATTAAGGAAAATATCTATGCAATTCATCAAAGCCAGAGGAAAATCCAAGCAGTCTTTCAAGTTTCAAGTTGAAAGTCACTCTTTGCTCTGCCTCCATATCTATGAACTGGGCCAAGCAGAGGACAGGGGCCTCTGAGGGTATCTGAGTGGCCCTGGTTTGGTCCCGGCTGCCTTGAGAAAACCACCTGGATTCTGAGTATGGATGACTTTTGATTTTGGTGACACTAGAGCAATGGCTTTACATTTTTTCTGCCATGACTCATATAGCAGTTGGCCTCTGCATGTACCCCACACTCCTGTGGTGTACCCGGATTGTAGGGTATAGCAGAGACGAGGGTTGGGTGCAGTTTACATGCAAATCTCGGCAGCCTAGTTCTAAGTCTATTTTTTTCTTTCTCACTCAAGAGAACGTACTCGGTTGTGAGTGAAATTCATGTTATTACAATGATATCTTGATTATGGTCTAATGTTGGTGAAAAATCCAACTGTCCCTACACCTTGGTACTTACTAAAGGTGACACATTACTTACAACATCTCATAACTGACTACCACACAAGTGGATTGTGATTCCAGTACTGAGAACTAGAGTAGATATAGTGAAGCCACAACCAACTTAAAACTTCAACACAAATTACTTATTATGCTGGGGGAGAATATAGTTCCTGAGGACATTTGTGCTTCAAATAAGTGTGCGTGGTCCCAGCAGACTGGTGAGAAAGCTAAGTCTTCGTCTTCTGTGTTTCATCTAATTGTTTCTGAGATTTAAAGAGCACCAACTAAAACCCTTTATGATGGACTTTTCTCTACTTTAATTACCCAATACCTTTGCTCCCCTCTTTCCCTATCAACAGGTGCACTCATCACAAAGTCTGATGTATTTGTTAACACTGCAGCATAAATTCAAGCGGACTGTGTTCTACAAGAAGAGGCATACTGTTTGTATTTTTTTTGCCTTATTTCAATTGTAGAATTTAAAGCATTTTTATTCAGTAGTTGTAATTTCAGTACCAGCCCTAAAGTCACACAGCTTGAGGCTTCAGTCTGGAGGTGAGATGAGGTCCCCCTTTTTAAAATAGTAAGAGCTGACCAGGCGGGCAGGACTGACTCACAGCCTCCTCTGGGCTTCCTGGTTCTGCTGCTACATCGGTTAATGTTCTTCCATGGTTGGAACAATCTCTCAATAACAGGTCCATTTCACTGAAATTTAGACTTGCCCCTGTTTAGAGGAAAAATAATTGGATTCAGCTCATTTTCACAGACTCTTTTAGATGAGAATATTATAAATTAGATAATAAAATACCCTCCCCCCGCCCCGCTCAAAACCGAGGCTTTATATAAACATAATCCATCTGTAGACATAGGCTCCCTCCTCAGTAATGCTTTTGTAATTCTATCTACACCCGTTCTGAATTACTTAAGTATATGTGATAAACAACTAATCAGAGTTTTGTTTTTTAATTAAAAACGAGGGCTTGATACTGGGAAAATAATCTCCAATTGACTCATCTAAGCACTTAGGCACTTACACTCAGTTTAAAACAAACCATACCCCGATTTAGGTTATTGTTCAGTTTCTTTACTTTGAAAAATCAAATTGGGGTTAATAACTATTTAAAATAAAAGA
>PVJL010003236.1:140132-164424 GCA_004026885.1 Lyroderma lyra
GGTGCCCCCAGAACACACACAGACGGGCCAAAGCCGCCGCCGTGAGCCTCTCCCCGCTGCGGGCCGGGAAGGCTGAGCTCGGTTTGGGGTTTGGTGACAGCCCGCTTCCTGGCTTTCCCAGGCTGTCTTCTTGTTGTGTCCTCCTCACGTGTCAGAGACAGGACACTGCTGTCACCTCTTCCTCTTATGAAGGCATGAACCTCATGATAGGGACTCCAACCTCATGACCTCATCCAAACCTGACCTCCCTTGCGAGGCTCCTCCTCCCAACAGCTTCACATGGAAGGGCGGGGCTTCAGCCTATGAATTTGGGGTGCATATGAGGGGGGTCACAAACAAACATTCAGTCTATTACAACCTCCTCACTTAAAAGCCTTTCAAAATAGCTGCCGTCTTGAGTTAGAAAAGCTCTCACTCACTGCTCCCTGATTCCCCACTCCCCACCGGCCCATCTGTCATCCCTCACTCACCTCTTCCAGACCACCTGCCCATGTGTTTTGATGACTTTTTATACATTAGGTTCCATCTGCCTGCAACCCCTTCCTTAACCTGTCTACCTGAATAATTCTTACCCTTCCAAAATCGTGAAGATAGCCTCTCTCTTCTGCCCAATTTTTCCTGTTGACTTTCCCTCCTTCTGTCAGCTAGAGCTTTTTTTCTCAGGAATAAGTTGTCTCGGGAAAAGCAGAAAATAAATGACAAGAAAGTTCACCCTTGCCTTTGGATTTTTAAAACCTTAGTTAGGCCCTCAGAGAAAGAGAGGCCAGAGATTTGAGAAAATACTAAAGCATAAAAGTAGTTTCTCCCCCAGCACCAGAGAGGAATTCTCTCCTTTTGGGAGGAGGAAGGAGTGGGAGCAGAAATGACAAATGAGTTAGCAGCAGGGGAGGTCCCAGAAGAGGAGGAGATGGACCGGGAGAGGCAGCTTTCTCCAGTGTGTGATTGACAGCACAGGAGGCTGTATCTCTGAGCAGAGCCACTCCCACAGAGGGAATGGCTGGGGTCCACCTCAGTAGGAGGGTCTAAAGGCCCAGGCAGGAGTCCCCGGCCCGGGGGACTGTGGTAGTTCAGAATGATTTCATGAACAAAAGTGCGATAGGATTTTAGCACCATAGTTTCTCAACGTGCAACATCAACGCAGGAGGGATTTATCAGATTGGAAGTGGCCTTTTGCTGGATGTGAGGGATGACCTGGGTGTGACTCGCGTGAACCAGGCCTTTGGAGCAGGTAGGAGGAAGGATGTCCCCTGTCACCCTTCCCCTGCACACACACAACACTTAGACACTATGAACATCCCCAGAAGGTAGCTACAACCCCAAAGTGACTGAGATGACTATTCCAGCATCTGGCAGAAGGAGCACACAAGACAGAAATTTAGTTGGATTAAAAATAAAAAAGGAATGCACATCAAAATTCGTAGACAGATTCCAACCTACACAAGTCTTTAAGATGTGGCTTTGACATCATCTTACAGACCTTCTGATAACTATCCTTGGGAAAGGTAAGGGCTCTTTCTTTTTAAAAATGAAGAAAAAATTATTTCTTCATAAAGTCATTGTAAGGGTTAATGAAGGATAGCATGTTTGTAAAAGACACACACAGCGCCTGACTCGTGGATGCCCTCAATAAACCGATGGACGGTCTCCACTTGGTCTGTCTTACTGTCATTTGCATGGTGCCTGGCACAATGGGGACCATCACATATGCTCACTGAATTAACTACATTTTTATGATCTAGTTAATAGAAAAGATTGGCCCATAGAAAATATGCATATTTATGATTATTTACCTCTCCCTATTTTTGTAGGGTGACTGTAACCTATAAATGCAGTAATAGTACAGAACAGAGGGAGGGATCTCTTGTATTAATCATCTATTAAAAGCTTGCTTGGCAAAAAGAACTCAGATGCTCTTATCTGGACCATGAGATCAATTGTCTCCTATCTTCTGGACCAGTGCAAATTTTGGCTCTGATTCCAGCTTAAAGAATGTACAATAACTTCCAGTGCTGTTCTGTCCACACATGGATCAAAACACCATCAACCTTCCTTATCTTTATGACATTTCGTTAAATTTGAAAATAATACTAAGGCCACTGAGAAATGCAGGGCTGCATCACAGTGGGAGATGTCAGTGGCTGTTACAAATGACAGGAAGCCAAGTTTTCTTTCTGCAGAAGAAAGGAAAGGGAAGACGAGGAGGGAGCAGGAAAATACACCTCCTCCCCGATGGCACCACCCACCCACCCTCCCACCCCCGCCCCAATCACTGGTCATCCCACCTTCTGGGTGCACTGCTGGGCCATCAGACCACAGCCCAGGACACTGGGCTCCTTGGAGAGGTCTGTGGCTGTGGCTGCTTGGCAGGATTAGGGAAAGTGACACCAGCATCACTGATCAGATACCTGGTCAGTGTCTTTATCTGCATTAGGTAGAAAATTAATTGGAGAACTGACCCACCATGAAGGTGTGAGGCAACCAAGAGGGTGACTTGATATGTGCTGCACTTGGCTAGAAAATTAACTGCCAGATGAGAATGGAATACAGTGTTCTGGCTGATCCAGCAGCCATTCTCTTTCCTCCCTCCCCACCCGCCTCCTCCTCCTCCTCTTTCTCACCAACCAGCCCTCTCCACCCTTTATTAGCTATCCTTCAGTTGAACAGCCCTGGGGCAGTCACGGATTTGGGAGCTTTTGTCTGAAGATGATATGAAAACCCAAAAGGGATCCAGAAGGAAGAAAGAAAACAAGAATGATTATGTAAGAGGTCCTGCGTCTAGGGAAATGGAAATTGGAGGCCTCTTGATGACACTTCAGTGCATCAGTGCCCAAGTGGTGGTAGGCATACTCCTGTGGCGTACGTGCTGGGCCATTAAGGGGTACACAAAAACTAATCAGTAATGACAAAACACAAGTAAAGTAAGACAAAAATACAAAACATTAGTTATGGAACAATACATGTTAAACTTGAATCACTGTTCAGGGAGACACTTCAAAATTAGATCACATTAGCGGATGGTGATCGGTGAGGGCTATGAACCCCTCCCCCAAACCGCTCTTCTACCAAACATTACACACAGTTTCAGAACAATCCATTTGCGACATTTCCAGAACTTCCCCAAACTTATAAATACACCTGTAGCCAGACTATTAGATCAGTTTATTGACTGAGTAAATGTAGGTGCATTGTCTCTAATGGTGATTCTTTTCAAGTTGGCTTTTTTATTTAATGTTTAAATACTTTGTTATCATTATCAATATTTAACCATTACAGATATTGTAAAATTAAATCTGTGGTTTGTACTTTTAATGTAGTAATTTTGCTTTCCTAATTTATTACCTCATTTCCACTATTTTACAAGACAGGCACTGAACAAAAGTGACATTATTTAAAAACAGGTGTTTTAAAAACAAGGGGTACAGTTTATAGAAATGAGTTTAAAAGGGAGACACGAGTGGAAAAAGGTGGGGAACCACTGCATGAGTGATGAGAAAGGGTTGCAACTACGTAAAGTGGTACCACCTGGTTTTTCTTTCACTGAGGTCAGAATTGTGGTTAATACACAAATTAGAGTGGGATGGAGAGGGAGGTGTTGCTGGGAAAGCCTCAAGTTTACTGGGAGGTATTGAGACCTATTGAGTTGAGATACATAGATTCATGTTAGTTGTCTTACTGGGTGCTGCTTTTTGTTTTTGTCTTTTTGTGGTTTTTTTTGATTAGTGTAATATTGTAAGGACATTAAACCAGTGTTTCTCATCCCTGACATTATCGACATTTAGAGATCAATAATGCCCTGTGTATTGTAGGATGATTGACAGCAGCCCTGGCCTATTATCTACTAGATACCTGTAGGAGTCTCCCAAGTTGTGACAATCCAAAATGCCTCCAGATATTGCTAAATGTCCCCTGGGGGCAAAGCCACCCCTGCTTGAGAACCACTGCTGGAGAGGGTTTACTAGCTGGATATCCACTTATATTTTCAGCCATGTCATTTCTGGAATCTAAAGGAGAGCAGAAAACTTCTTGACAGTGAATTGACACTGATTCCAGGTTGTTCCAAGTTCCAGAGTAGGATAAATTCAAATTTCATACCATCTGTTAAGAAATTCTTCAACTTTTCTGAGTATAACAAGTACTGATAGCATTCACTTGGGATGCATTTCTATGTAAAACAGTTCTTTAAAAAGTCTAAGGAAAAGAAGTGTTCGTGGAGATGCCAGAGAAATGCATATTAAAAGGGAAATAAAGATGGAAATAAGAGCCATTTTGCTGCTTTTGTTGAAAACTATAGATAAAAGATATTAAAATCCATAAAGATTAAAGTACTATAAAATACTGAAAATGCTACAAAATCACAACTCAATAGCAAAAAACCAAATAATCCAATTAAAAAATAAGCAAAGGAATTAGATACACATTTTTTCCAAAGAAGGCATCCAAATGGCCAACAGGTAAATGAGAAAGCATTCAACATCACTCATCATTAAGGAAACGCAATTCAAAACCACAGTGAGATGTGACTTTAGAGCTGTTAGAATAACTAGCGTCAGAAAGACATAAGATAATAAATGCTGATGAAGATATGGAGAAAGGGAACCCTCACAAATTGTTGATGGGATTGTAAATTAATACAGCCTCTATGGAAAACAGTATGCAAGTTCCTCAAAAAATTAAAAAATGGAGCTACCATATGATCCAGCAATTCCATTTCTGAGTATTTATCTGAGGAAATGAAAATAGTAATTCAAAAATATATTTACATCCCCATGTTCATTATAGCATTATTTTCAATAGCTAAGACATGGAAACAACCTAACCGTCCACTGACAAATGAATGGATAAAAATGTGGTACACACACACACACACACACACACACACGAGAAGGCCATTCATCCATAAAAAAAGAGGGAATTGTGCCATGTTGTGAAAACATGGATGGATCTAGACAGCATTATGCTAAATGTGATAAGTCAGAGAAAGACAAATACTGTATGATCTCACTTATATGTGGAATCTAAAACAAACAAACAAAAATCTAAAACAAACAAAAATCCAAACTCATAGAAAAGGATCAGATTTGTGGTTCCAGAGATGGGGTCTGGGGAGTGAGAGAATTCGATGAAAGAGGTCAAAAGTTACAAACTTTCAGTTATAAGATAAATAAGGACTGAGAACGTAATGAATAACATGATGACTACAATTAAAACTACTGTGTGATATATGTGAAAGTTGTTAAGAGAGTAGATCCTGAAAATTCTAATCATCAGGAAAAAAACATTTATTTTACATCTATATGAGGTGATGGATGCTAACTAAACTTGCGGTGATTATTTCACAAACTGGGGGTGCCAAAAATGTATACTCATTTTAAGAGATATTATCTATTACTTTTCAAAGTTGAATTGAATTATGGTAGCAATGCGCAGTATGACATTTGCTCAAAAGATGGTGTTAATCAAGTGAATGCTAGTGTCACCATGCGACAGGCAGGACAGTGAAAGACAATGGCGGAAGCACAGTTGTTGTTTGAGGAGCACAAGACCATTTTGAAGTGGTATTTGAAATTTGAGAACATGTTTGAGTTTCCCCCTGTTCTCCTGACTTAACACCCCTTGACTTCTACCTGTGGGGAACCTTAAAGGATGTGGTGTGCCTCAGAAAACTGGCTACATTGGCCGTACTTCAGGAAGAAATTGAAATGTCATGCACAGCGACACAAGTGGACACTGATAGTGACTACGTGGAGCACCTATTGTAATTGTGAATGGAATTAATCTTTTATTATCAGTATATATGGAGTATTATAATTTTAATACAGTTTTTTCCTTTCTTAAAATGTGCATACTTTTTTTGGCACCCTCTATATACGTTAAGTCAAGTCATTCATTATGATGTATACCTTAGACTTACACAGTGCCATGTGTTAATGAGATCTCAATAAAACTCAAAGAAAAAAATAAAATTAAAATAAAGTTTTAAAAATATCCCAAAATTTACCTTAATGGTAAATAACCCCAGTGCCCCCACGACAGAGAAGTAAGAGTGAAGGAGGCATTGAGGCCACAGCAATACACAAACAACCCTTTGTCTTTAACCACTCCATCCACTGACCCCAGACCAGAGCTCTGCTTCCCATTCAAGGAATTTCAAATTGCACATTAGCTGCTACCCCTCTTTGGAGTCCAAACACAAGGGAACAACCTTTGAACTTGGTTTGAAAGTTTAATGAACAATTTGAAGTAAACCTCAGATAAAGTGGTGAATACATTTGGGGAGTGACACATAAGCACTCAACTGCAAGTAAATCCCTTGATGGACTCTACAAGAAGAAAGTGCAGGTTTAAAAAGCAGAAGAGGGGAGTTAAAACACCCAACACATGGAATGGTGGATAAAGCTGCTGACAGCTCTTAACTAAACAGTGTTTGTCCCTATAAAACCCGTGTTGGAGAGGTTAGAAAAAGTTTGGACATTGTATTTCATTTTGCCCTTTCCACCTTGGCGCTTACAATAGTCTTGATGCTTTTCTGTTTTTCCCAGGGCACTTGACCCCAAATCACACACAACTCACTGAGAGATTAGATAAGTATTGTCTGGAGAAAATGAGGGTTGGTGATACACTGGAATGGCTTACATAGAGGACACAAAGAGTGGTTATCAGGACTGGGATGTGGGTCCTGTGCGCTCCATCAGGGCGTGAGCCTGAGTCCACCATTACCATCCAATCCTTTTTACAATTGACCTTGAATAGAAGGTCAACGTGATATTGGCCAAATTTGCAAACAGCACAAAGCTGGCAGGTAGAAGAGATAAAGATGATGACATATTACCAACCCAGCAGGATATAGATAATTCAGGGCACGGGTTGAACAAAAGTGAGATGAGGTTTAATATAAAGACATGCAAGATAATATATGCACCTGAGAGAAAATAACTTTCAGCACAGATTCAAATTATGGGGGTATTACTCAGGAAGCTGTCATGCTGAGTGAGATCTGGGGAGCATGGTGGATAACAAATTGAAGAGGAGTTTACAGTGCAATGCCACGCAAAGAAGGGCAGTGCTGTTTTGAGATATGAAGACAATATAAAGTGATCTTAGAAAATACAAGAGGGGACAAAGTACTGCTTGACACCATGTCAGTAAAATCTCACCTTGAACTCCCTGGTGCCCTGACTTCAACAAAGACGGCAATAAGATGGGAGATTTAGCAAAGATAGTCATTTGAATGCTACTCAAAACAATGCACAGTTCTCTCTAGGAAAAGCAAAATTCTATTCTTATTCCAGGCAAACACACGTTTATAAAAGCATTTCCCACGGTAAGGTCTTCCTGCTATTATATTTCCTTGGTGAGTTTCAAAAATAGAAAAATTACTACTTAGAACAAAAGAAAGAAAGAAACAGCCAAATACATTCT
This sequence comes from Lyroderma lyra, assembly GCA_004026885.1. Classification (NCBI taxonomy): domain Eukaryota; kingdom Metazoa; phylum Chordata; class Mammalia; order Chiroptera; family Megadermatidae; genus Lyroderma; species Lyroderma lyra. Next base: position 147,552 of record PVJL010003236.1, read on the forward strand.
TTTAGGGAACAGAAAAATTAGGGCTTTTCATAAGTTCAGCAATAAATTCCTGCCTGTAAAATCTTTCACCATAATAGGAAAAGAGATGAAAAAATTATCATACAAGGACAAATTACTTCTTATGTTAAACTAATAGAACAATAGAGGTTCCAAAGAAGAAATCTTGTTCTCTGAGTCAGTCAGGGGAGTTTTCAAAGAGCTCTTCTCCATTCATACTAAGGTAGCAGTGAGAGGGGGCAGGTGACAGAGGGGGAAGACACTGGCGGGTGAGGCCGGTCCCAGGGAGACTGGCAGCTGAGCTAGCTAATGGGGTTGCAGGAATGGAAAAGAACAGAATGTGGAGGAAAAATCAGCAATACTTTGGAAGATTAAAGCTTTGTAATCAGACACGATGGATTTCAATCTAGATGAGTACTTAGTAGATACATACATGAAACGCATTTAATGTCTCTGAGACTAAGATTTATGTTATCAATTAAATTATAAAATCCACTTTGCAAAATTATGACAATTAAAAATAATTTACATGTAAGGCAATTAGCTGTTAAAAAGCCTTTAGTGGGTCCATGATAAGTGTTTACAACTTTAGTGACTGGTTGTTGAAATCATAAAGGAAAAGAGTAAAAGACAACAGGTTTTATTCCTGAGTGCGCTTTGGTACTGTTTTTAGAAACAGAGTAGATAGGGGGACTCTTTATTAGTTTGGCAAGGTGGTAGACTCAGTTTCACCCAGGTTGAGTATGAAGAGATGATAGAACATCCCGGTTTTTAATTCTGTCAGAAGTTGCCTCTTGAGGTGTTTTATGCACTAAAATGGTGAGCGTGGCGTCCCTAACACGGTATAATTGTATAAAAACTCTGAACCCAGTTTTCAACACTTAAAGAAATAGCGGGATGTTAGCATTTCTGTGGAACAGATTTTGAACACTTTGATGGGCCTACGTCAATCTGAAAAAGAACTCAGGGCTAAAACTTTTCAGCTCATTGAACCACATGTATTACTTTTTACAAAACGTAAGTATATAGCTGAAGTTATAGCAATGATTTGCACTTGGCTTTTAATTCACATTTAATTTCACACAAATAACTAATATTTTTATGAAAATCAGGAGTGTGCATAGTGGGAAAATTTCTATATGTGGATAGATATCTAGGTAAATAAATAAGCAAAGCAATAAATTAACAACTATTCAAAGAGGGACGTAGCAAGCACATCTACCTTGCCTCTGGGCCGCCTTGCACTAAGATTTATTTTGTCTTTAACTTTTGTCTACAGAACGCTGTCAGTTGTCATTACCTGGCCCATGGCCACAGGAACAAAATACAAATATCTGGTTAAAACAGTCACTGATGTGTCATTGCACACTCATTCATTCTGTTTTGTCTTCATTCAAAGATGTTTTTATTTCTGTCATTCAAACAATAATCACGTTTTAAACTTAAAATGATATACTAACATTTAAAACATAATTAGCTTCAGGACTAGGCTGAAATGTACCTAATTGTACTGACAATTTGCTAATAAAGGGGAGATATTAATGGTTACAATCATTTTTCCAATCACTCAAATTTATTTTCCCTCTTTAATATTCTAAAGCAGAGATCATCAAACATTTTCTGTAAAAGAGCAATTCGTAAATATTTTAGGTTTCATGGGCTGTGGGGGAAAATCCAGGATATTATGCAGGTAGTTATAAGAGAAATGTCCACAAATTTTAAAAATAGTAATATTGCATATTATTATTAATGTAATATAATAATTATGGAATACAAATTTTTGTACGATGAGCCTATTCATGAGAAGAGTAGAATTGTTTTGGGGGATAACATGTTGGTTAATTGGGGTTCAAAGTTGGTGTTTCCTATAGAAACATAGCCTCATTGTACTACAAAGCCTTCCCTTGCGTTTTGGAAACACAGCAATCTTTTTCCCAAGGAATATTCTGGAATGTGTTCCCAGCACCTCTCTTTTACGTGTTGCCCTCATAGTGCTAAGCCCTTTTCAACAGGGGGAGCCAGGTTTAGAACACAGGGTCGGGGTAAGCCTCTCTGAGTGAATCCCAACAGAATTGAAATTTATTAGTTGTGTGATCTTCGACTACTTACTTCAGATGGCTCATCTATAAAATGAATAATAGTATCTACTTCTCAGGGTTGTTATAAAGATTAAATGAATTAATAAATGCAAAGAGAACAATCCATGACATATTGCAAAACACTTGATATAAATATTATCATTCTTTTGATTTTTTTAAAAAACATTTAAAAATATAAAGTCATCCTTAGTTCATGGGTTGTGCAAAAAAACAGGCAATGGACTAGATCTGTCTCATGGAACATATTTTGCTAGAATATTTTTCTTTCCAAAATTTAAGAGGCAGAATGAACTTGAAGGTAATATCAAAATCATGTCACTCATTGGAAAGATAAAGAAACTGAGGCCCAGTAATAAAATAGACTGGCCTTCACAGTCTAGCTCAGTAGTGACAGGTCCCATATTAGAGCCTGTGTCTCTGGGAGTTGCAACAATTACAAGTCACACATGCAGCCCAAGTTGGATGACAGAAAGGCAGGAAGTATAGTAGAGTTAGAACTGGTGAGGTCAGGCCTTTACCATATATAATGTGCTCCCATTGTACAAAGTACATCCACATGTTTGGCTCAGGTTTTCAGGGAAAAAAAATCTTTTGTTTTAATTTTTTAATTCAAATTTTTATTTGTTTATATTTAGGTACTTGTTTTTTATTGCTTTCTGGAGTTATACTGTTAACTCGTGAGCATAAATAAAAGAATTAAAGACATTTGTATAGATGCGGAATCAGTACTACCCATGTATAATGTGCATCCTTTCACAAATTTGGGCAAAAAAGTGCTCATTATACATGGCAAAATTGAGTAAGTCTTGCTCACTGCCAAAATGTTGGCCTCCTGCCTCACTCATAGCAGTTGTGAGGATTTAGCAATTACTTATTCAAACTACGAAAATTGAGGGAGAAGGCAGGATTTGCAATATCTCTGCTCTAGGATCCAAACTCCCACAGGATCTGCATTAATGAGCTCAGGCTGCTATAACAAAGCACTGAAGGCCAGGTCGTTTAAACCAGTGATCCCCAACCTTTTTGGTACCAGGCACTGGTTTTGTGGAAGACAATTTTTCCACGGATGAGTGTGGGGGGGTGGGGGTGTGTGTGTGCATGTGCTGTTCACAATAGGGTTTGCGCTTCTCTGAGAATCAAATGCCCAAGCTGATCTGATGGGAGGCGGAACTCAGGCGGGGACAGGAGCGCTGGGGAGCGGCTGCAAATACCGAGGAAGATGCATGGCTCATCTGCTGCTCACCTCCTGCTGTGCGCACCGGTTTGTAACAGGCCATGGACCAGTACCTGTCTGTGACCCAGGGTTGGGGACCCCTGTTTTTTTTTTAATTCATTTTTATTGTTAGACTTATTGGGGTGACATCTGTTAGCAAGGATTACATAGGTTTCAGGCATAAAATTCTACAGTGCATTGTCAACTTGATGTATAATAAGTTCACCGCCTAATGTGAGTTCTCTTTCCATCACCTTATATTTAGCTTCCCCCCTCCTCTCCCACCCTCTCCCCTGTCTCCCCTCCCTAACCCACTCGTCCCCAAATAAACATTAAACTATTGATTGTGTCCATGGGTTATTTGTTTGTTCATTTCTTTTCTCTTCGTTGCTTTCAGTTTTATATTCCACATATGAGTGAAGTCATACAGTTCTTTGTTTTTTCTGTCTGGCTTATTTCACTAAGCATGATGATCTCCAAGTCCATCCATTTTGTTGCAAATGGCAATATTTCATCTTTTCTTATAGCTGAGTAATATTCCATTGTGTACATGTACCACAGCTTCTTTATCCAGTCATCTGTCGCAGGGCACTTTGGTTGTTTCCATATTTTGGCCACTGTGAACAGTGCTGCAATGAACATTGGGGTACATAAGTCTTTGCGGACAAAGGTTTTCAAGTTTTATGGGTAGATCCTCAGAAGGGGGATTGCTGGGTCAAACGGTAGCTCCATTCCCAATTTTCAGAGAAACCTCCACACTGCCTTCCACAGTGGTTGTACCAGTTTGCACTCCCACCAGCAGTGTGCCAGAGTTCCTGTTTCTCCACATCCTCTCCAGCACTTGTTGAGCTGTGAACTCTCTCCATATACAAAAATTAACTCAAAATGGATTAAAGACCTTCATATAAGACCTGCAACAATAAACTGTATAGAAGAAGACATTGGTACTAAACTTATAGACCTAGGACTCAAGGAAGACTTCATGAACCTGTCCTCAAAGGCAAGGGAAGTAAAAATCCCTGGTTTTTAAACAACAGAAATTTATTTCCTCACCATTCTGGAGGTTGGAAGTCTGAGAAACAGGTGCCAACAAGGCTGGTTTTGTCTCAGGCTTCTCTCCTTGGATTGCAGATGGCGGTCTTCTGCCTGTGTTTCCACGGGGTCTTTTCTTCTGTGTCTTTGTCCTAATCTCCTCATCTTACAAGGACATTAGACATATTGGATTAAGGTCCATACTTGTAACCTCATGAAATAAAGTTAAAAATTAAATTACCTCTTTAAAGGCCTTATCTTTATAGAGTCACATTCTGAGATACTGGGAATTAAGATTTTGGATTGAATTTTATGGGGATGAAACTCAACCCATAACTGGATTCCAACTCTGATACTTTAGAAAAGTATCTTTTTGTACCTGTATAATTCCGTAACACTCACACTGAGCACAAGATGGTAGATTGATAAGAAATGGATGTGAGGAATTTTATAGACTTTTCCCCCTTCAGTGGTGGAAATATGATGAACTATCGTGACCAAGTCTTCCAAATACTCATGGGTCTTAATTTTCTCATCCATAAAACAAAAACCCTGACCTGACTTACAGAGGCAGAGCAGAGTGAATAAATGTTTGCCAAGTACCTTGAGGTCCTAGAGGAAAATAATTCCATCTGCCCAAAGCATTCAGGTTATATATTGCAGTTTCAGAATTATAGTTTTAACCAAGTAATATTTCACAGTGATAACATAATCACCTAATGAAGTTCTCTTGAATGTTAATTATAGAAGGTATTGAAATGCACCAGCATGATTTATTTTATCTGAAATAGCCTTTACAAATTTTTCATATAATGTAATTTAGGTAGTGTACCTATAGCACTCCATTCAAAGTCACTTTGTCCCTTCACAAAATTCTTTCCTGCTAGAAACACATATATTTAAATTAGTGCATGGTGTACAGATTTTTACTTTGTCCAACTTTCTGAGAATTTCTGACTGGCGTATGGGTAGAGATAACTGTTTCTAGGAAAAGCATTAAAAAGATAAAAATTGTCCACATTGCTCTGTACTTCTCCTTTAATAAGAATTCCTTATTTTTGTTAAAGCATATTCATTTTCATTTGAAATAGAAAGGGTAAATGTAATGTCTTATCAATGAGAAAACTGACATTCAGAGTTGTTTAGTAATATCCCTAAGGTCACAGAGTTTGTAAGTGGTGGAGTTCAGCCTAACATCCAAGTTTGTTTGACTTTATTTTAATACTTTCATTATAACATTACTTCCTCTTTAAGAATTCCTTTCATCTTAAGAATCTAGTAATCTGAAATGTAAAGAGATTTATATAACATATGTTGTATATGTTAATTCACTTTTTCCTGCAAGTAATAGAAAAACAAATTGATTTAGTAGAAATAAATGAAATAGAACAAGAAACAATAGAAAAGATTAACTAAACTAAGAGTCAGTTCTTTGAAAAGATAAATTAAATTAACAAAAATTTAGCTAGAAAACCCTAAATCAACACAATTATAAATGAAAAAGGAGACATTATAATTTACAAATACAAAGGAGCATAGAGGCTACTATGAACCATTACATACCAACAAACTGAACAACCTATAGAAATGAAAAAAAAATACTTAAAAAATACAACCTACCAAGACTGAATCAATAAGAAATACAATATCTGAATAGACTGATCACTACTAAGAAGATAGAATTAATAATAAAAAACCTCCCAATAAAGAAAAAGCCCAGGGTCAGTTTGCTCACTGGTGAATTTTACCAAACACTTAAAAAAGAATTAATGCTAATTCTTCTCAAACTCTTAATAAAAACTGATGAAAGAGAGACTCTCCCAAACTCATTTTACTAGGCCATAATTACTCTCATACAGTAGCCAGAAAAGGCTGCTGTAAAAGAGAACACTATAAGCCAATATCTCTGATAAATATATATGCAAAAATTCTCAACAAAATATTAGCAAACTGAATTTATTAGCACATGAAAAGGATCATTCACTATGATAAGTGGAATTTATCCTAGGGATGCAAGGATGGTTCAACATATGCAAACCAATCAATGAGATATATCAGATTGATAGAACAAAAGGAAAAAGTTACATGATCATCTCAATAGATGCAGAAAAGGCATTTGACTAAATTTGATATCTGTTCATGATAAAAACTCATAAATTAGGTACAAAAGTAATGTATTCCAACATAATAAAGTACATATCTGACAGGCACTCGCCATCATACTCAATGGTGAAAGGTCGAAGGCTTTTCCTTTAACATCAGGAATAAGACAAGGGTGCCCATTCTAACTATTTTTATTCAACGTAGTACTGGAAGTCCTAGCCAGAGTGCTCAGGTAAGAAAAAGAAATGAAGTCTTGGAATTGGAAAAGACAAAGTTAAATTGTCTCTATTGCAGAAAACTGTTAGATCTAATGAACAAATTTAGTAAAGCTGCAGGATGTAAAATTAACATTAAAAATCAGTAGTGTTTCACCAAAATGTCCTTTGATAAATGACTGGATAAAGAAGTTGTGGTCCATATACACAATGGAATATTATTCAACCATAAGAAAGGATGAAATTGGGCCATTTATGACAACATGATGGACCTTAAGACCAATATGAAAAGTGAAATAAGTCAGAAAAAACAAAGAATCATATGATTTCACTCACATATGGAACCCAAAGATGAAAGCAACAAAGAAACAAAAACTTATGGACATAATTAATAGTTTAGTGGTTAATGGTTATCTGTGGGTATAGGAGGAGGGGGTGAGAGAGAAGAGACAGGATCTCAAATACATGGTGATGGTAAGAGAACTGACTCTGAGTGATGAACACATAATACAACACATAGATGATGTACTGTAGAATTGTACACCTGGAACCTATGTAATATTTACTAACCAATGGTGCTCCAATGAACTTAACAATAAAAAAAATCAATGGTGTTTCTATACACTAATATTGAATTATCTGAAAAAGAAATAAAGAAAATTATTCCATTTTCAATAGCAACAAAAACAATAAAATATTTAGGAATAAATTTAACCAAGGAGATGAAAGATCTCTACTCTGATATATAACATATTGATGAAAGAAATCTAGAAGACACAAATAAATGTAAAGGTATCTGGTGTTCATGACCATACGCCAATAGAACAGAATAAAGAACTCAGAAATGAACTCAAGCATACCTATATATATGGTCAACTAATATTTGACAAAAGAGCCAAGAATACTCATTGGAGAAGAGACAGTCTCTTCAATAAATGGTGCTGAGAAAATTGGTATAACAATTGAAACTATACTTCCATTTTATTCCACTCACAAAAATTAACTAAAAATATGGATGAAAGACTTAACTATAAGACCTAAAACCATCAAACTCTTAGAAGAAACAGAAATAAAACTCTTTTTCATGTGTCTTGCAATGACACCTAAAGCACAAGCAACAAAATAAAAAATAAGCAAATGGGACTACACCAAACTAAAAAAAAAGTTTAAAAAATGAAAAGATAAACTATGCAATGGTAAAAAATATTTGCAAACCACATGTCCGATAAGGGGTTAATATCCAAAATATACATGGAACTCATATAACTTAATAGCAAACCCCCCCAAATAATTCAATTAAAAAACAGGCAAAGGACCTGAATAGACATGTTTTCAAATAAGATATTCAAATTGCCTACAGGTACATACATGAAAGGGTTCTTAACATCACTAGTTGTGAGGATAACGCAAATCAAAACTACAATGAGATACCACCTCACACCTGTTAAAATGGTTATCATAAAAAAGACAAGAGATAACAAATGGTGAAGAGGATGTGGAGAAAGGGAACTCCTGCAAATTGTTGGTGGGAATGTAAATTGGTAGAGCCTCTAATGGAAAACAGCATGAAAGTCCCTCAAGATTAAAAATAGAACTACCATATGATCCAGCAATGTCAATTCTGAGTATTTATCCAAAGGAAATGAGATCGGTATGTCGAAGAGAGATCAGCACCCTCATGTCTCATGTTCACTGCAGCATCATTTACAGTAGTGTAGGCATGGAAACAACCTGAGTGTCCATTGACAAGTGAATGGATAAAGAAAATGTGAGAAAGACACACACACACACACACACACACACACACACACACACACAGGGCTGTCCAGAAAGTATCCAGCCCTCACATATGTAATGGAAAATGGAATGCTATTCAGATACAAAAAAAGAAAATCTTGCCATTGAGACAGTGTGGATGGAACTTAAGGGCATTATACCAAGTGAGGTAAGTCAGTCAAGTCAGAGAAAGACAAATACTGTATGATCTCATTAACATGTGCAACCTAAAAACAAAATAGGAAGAAGAGAGAAAAGATTTGTGAATACCAGAGGTGAGGAGTGGGGGAAGGGAGAGGGAATTGGATGAAGGGGGTCAAAAGGTACAAACTTTCAGTTATAAGGTAAGTATTGGGGATATAATGTACCACATCATGACTATGGTTAATGCTGCTGTGTGACATATGAGAGAGTTGTTAAAAGAGAAATTGTAGGAGGTCTTTATCACAAAGAAAAATTCGTTTTTTCTTTTTCTTTATGTTGTATTTATATGAGGTGATAGATGTTAACTAAACTTGTGGTAATCATTTCACAATATATGTAGGTCAAGACCTTCATTATGGTGTACACCTTAAACTTATGCAACGCTGTATGTTAATTATATCTCATTAAAACTGGGGGAAAATAAGAGAAGTTTTGTATTCAAGATCTCCAAGTGAAGAGGAGGTAGAGACAAGATTGTATTCAACTCTTTTATTTTTATTTTTTTCTATGATGTGATAATGCCTTTCTTAGAGAAAGAAATTGGCCTCTGGGCTATCGTGGTTGAAAGGTATGGAGTGGAACAAATGTCATAGAAATCTGAAATCAAAGGAAGCTATAACTGAAAGGCTGTTCCCATCGCCCTGGGGGTTTTACACTTCTCTCTCGGGAGCCCCGGGCTGCCTTTAGGCTCGTTCAGGGGCCAGTGGGGGAGGAGGCAGAGCTAGAGGGCCTTCCAGCTTTCCCATCCAGCAGGGAAGATCCACTTTCATCTCTTTCACACAGTGCGCTTTCATAAAACATTATTTTAGGTACACTACTCTGCAGCTTACAAACCACTGCCAATACAAACAATCCAAAGAAAAACAACGAAAAAAACTCCCGTTCTATTCCAAGCCTCAGACAAGGTAAATAATTTCCCCCAAATCACACAGCTCGTCCAAGCACAGAACCAGCAAGGCCATAACCCAGTTCTCCCAAGTCCCATCCCAGGGCTCGTTCGACCACCATGATAAATGCTACCTTCCTGAAGAAAAAGTCATTTAAAAGCCCATTACAGAAATGACAAACTGGGAGCCAGAAACAAAATCTTATGAAAAAAAGTAGGCCAAGTGCTGTATTGAGGACTGAGAAGGCCATTTTAGCCTACTCAGGAACTGATTCAATTTTTCATTTTGGCATGATTTGAGCTTTCTTTTTTCTAGGGTCCAGGTACAACTCTTTCTCAGGAAACTCACTATGGACAATTATCTACTTGGGGAAATAAATGAGAGTTTCTTTTCTTTCTTTCTTCTTTTTTTTTTTAATGGTGCTCCTTGCCCTGCTATGCAGAAATATGAATCAGAATTTATCTCCAAAACAACTTACCACATACATGAAAAATATATTTTAATATTCACACACAGCCTTGGGTAAATGAAAACTAAACAATGATGAGCATGAAAAATATAAATGATTAAAATGTTAATAACAACAGAAGGTAATAGAACACTTAATTTGCCAAGATACTCAGGTAATGGCATGGGCATATAAATGTAATTTTCTAGTGAAATAGAACCAAAAAGTGACAAATTTAGCCCTCAAAAATATATTTATATAATCTTACTCTTAAAAAATAGCTCTAATGCTCTTAATGTAGATTATTTGATACTTTAGAATATTACAGTGTTTCTGGATCATCGTTTTTAATATGAATTCTCATTGAATTTTATAAAGTGAATTTAGAAAAGTTTACTCTCAAAGGCTTTTTTATTTAAAAAAAATTTTTAATCTTCTCTTTAAAAATTTCAATTACGTTCATGCCTGACCATCATAGAATAACTAGTAGCTGAAATGTTCACACACTATAAACAACTGGAACCCTGGACAAAATATTATATTGAACAATGGTTTTCAGACATTGGATTACCTGCAGAGCAAGACCGAGACTCTTAAGAAAAGGAAACAGACAAGATTATCCCTACAATTGTCCTGGATTTCTGCCTGGAGACCCGCTCCACACTGCAGCAAAAGGAAGATGAACCCAAACAGGGCACAGAGCTGTCACTGAATAGTGGAGTCAGATAACGTCCTGGGAGGCTGAGGCAGTTGGAGTGTGTGGGGCACCACGTGGAGAGGAGAAAGTGACCTAGATCAAGAGTTCCAGAACTCTACATAGGAATCGACGGTGGCTGCTTTGACTCAACTGTGTGTGCATACGATGAAATTCTACTAGGACAAGCAAAGAACTACAGGCATAAGACAATTCTCAGGCCTCAAACAGTTCTAGAAAGTGTTTAGTTTGACTAGTTTAGTAGATAGATCTCTTGGACATCTGAAACATTCAGCAGTAAAACAGTAAGGACTATAACATAGAGTATTAGAATGTACAAAACTATTGAAAAAGTTGGAAAAGTGGGAGTCGAGAACTGATTAACTTAACTAATTAGTTTAAGGATACACCACCATAGCTGCAATCTAGCAGTCAGGCAAATGCTTCTGCCCCCCACTTCCCAGCCCCCAACCACTGCCACAACTGTCACTTGACCAAGGTAAAAACCCATGACCAGACGCGAGGAAGCTGAAGCCAGCCACCACAACTGCCACTGTCTGCTTGACAATGATGCCAGCACTAGTTAGCAGGAGTTGCTTTCTAATTCTCGTCCACTTTCAGATTTCATGCCCTCTGACAAAAATTAACTTGTGTTTACAGATCCAGCTGCAAGGATGTCTGAGGAATGACTATTACAGGTTTTCCATCCCCGTGGGGAAGGCTCATAAGAAGGAAAAGGGAAAAGAAGAGAAATGGATGCCAAGTACCTATTTGGAATTTGTCAACACAGCCTCTTTAATCTTAGAATTTGTTCTCATTCTGATTTTTTCTCATGAGAAAGTGAGATAATTTAATACTGAAACAAAACACTATAAAAAAGTATGGTGTTCGAGGCTGATGACTTACAGGGAACTAGAAAGTAAACTCCTTGAGGGCAGGATTAGTGTTTATTTTTGTGTTTTCAGTCTGGCATACTCCCTGATTGAATAAATGAATTGAATTGAAATAGTTTACTTCCAACAGAACTGATCAGGGCTCTCCATTTATCCATTAACATTAGAATTGCACCTAGTGTGAGTAAATAGATTTATTTTCTGCCATTTTCCCCTTAAATATTCCTTAAATATATATATATTTCAGTGTTTATCTCCTAGGAATAGTAAAGTCTCCCACATAAATAAATTTTAGTCATCACATTCAGGAAATTAAACTCTCATGTAATATACAGTGCATATTCAGATTTCACGAAAAAAAAAAGAATCCAATCAAGAATCACATATTGTACTCGGTTGTCATTTCTCTTTAGTCTCTTTTAATCTAAAAGAGTCCCCTAGTCATTGTTTAACTATCTACTTATTTATTTTCATCTTTCATAATATTGGCATTTTTTTGAGTCCAGGTCAGTTGTTTTGCAAAATGTCCTTCAGTTTGCATTAGTCCGACTTTCCTCATATTAAGAGTCAGGCTTACCTTTCGTTCACATTTTGGTCAGGAGTACTGCATGGGTGATACTGTGTCCTCACAGCATGACACCATGAAGCACTGGATGTTAGATCATCCCATTATTGGTGATGTCATGTCTGATCATTAACTTTATTTATTATTACTATTTGAGCTTTGCATGCTGTTCTCTCCTTGTACTGCATGTTTCTCAGTGTCTGGATACTTTGTGTGTACAAAGGCATATGCTTTTCATTACTTCCCAGCAATCTCGGGAGGTACAGGAAGAATTTTTCTCTTCAGCTATTTTCTTTAGGGCGCTGTCACCCAGTAATTAATTGCATGCATACAGCATAAACTCAGTAGATAGGAGATTGAGAAAAGCAGAAAGCACTGCTGGCTCTGAGTATAAAGTCAGGGCAATGCCAAAGAAATCCTTACTGCAAACACTCTCTAGTCGACAGAGACCTTCCTGGCAGCTGGCTTCTTGACTTTGGCTCCTGCTTCTCACGGCAGTATTTAACTTGAAGTGGTGGTAGGCACAGAATTCTTAGACCCAAGACAGAAAATAGCCAAGATCTGTATTACTTTCCACTCACGGGATTTTTTCTCTAGCTACTGTCATTGCCTTAATCCAGAATTGTTTGGATGCCTATTTTTTTCTTTTTCTTTGGAAAATCCTCGAGAAAAAGAAGTTCTCTTCAATGGTAGGAAAAATAGATGCTTCTTTGAAATTAGCCATCAGACATGAACTCAGTGAACTAGAAACATTTGAGGACACGAGTTCTACCACAACAGGAAATTTCAGTTAGAAGAGAAGAACATAAATTGTTCTGTTTCGCAGAAAGTTTAATCAGATTTTCCTGGCTGTGTTTGCATAATAGCTTTGGTTAAGAACCCAGTTTGTGAGACCAGTAGACTGCAGAGCAATGTCTGGCTCTCCATCTTCTACTTTTGAGCCTAAACTTTCTCATCTGTAAAACGGAGGTAATATGTGCTTTCCTCACAGATAATGAAGGTTAATTAGACATTGTCCTTGAAGTGTGAAGAGCACTTCTATATTCACTGCCAGGCATGTGGCTGCCAAGAGTACAATAAGGATTTTGTTATCATAATCATCATCAACTTAGAGTAGATGTCACAAAAGCAGGAATGTGGGCATATCCAAACTTTGATAACTCAAGCTTCTCCTAATTTCAAGATGTTGCTGGGAACATTAAGTATTAGCAAAGATTGTGTTTTCAGGGGAGCAGAATGTGATTGGGAAAGAGAGTGGGTCTGGAATCTGACAATTTTAGGTCCAATCATGACCAAGATGTGTTTGGATATATTATTTAACTCTCAGCCTCAGTTTCTGAATGTCTATCATTCAGGGTTGCTCTGAACATCTGAACTACTGCATTGGGAGGTCAAGAGGAAAGGCAACTGTTGGGTTTCTGGGCTTCCTTCTTCACAGGGTCATAGAACTTCTCATCCTCAAGTCTCCTGATGGTGGGAAAGGATTAGACAGGGCTGCTTTCCACCGCCTCCCACACGCAGCCCTGGAGAGGCTTTGGAAAGACAAAATGACTTAAATTGATAGTATCTAACAATATCGTTTTATGTCCCATCTCATTTCCTACAAAATTATTGTTGTCCCTCATAACCTTTCGATGATGGAATCAAGTCTGCTGAAGTATATTGCCTTTCTCTGTGGATAAAGATTAATTCAAGTAGTACTTACAAGAAGTAGTCAAGAGGGAACTAAGGTTTAAAGCTTGTTTCTTTGATTTTCTGGGCTGTGGTCAGGTCTGAGTGAGTAGTTCAGTGACCTGAGACACACACACGCACATACACACACACATACACACACACACACACACAAAGGTTCTACTTAGTATTAATTTTGTGGAAGTTAATAATAATAGAGATCTGAATATTTGAATAATATTAATATTTTAGATGCTCAAGAGTCTTTGTATATAGTGAATTATACCAGGGGTGCCAAGATAATATATACACATTTTAAGAGATGTTATCTATGTATTACTTTTTGAAGTTGAATTGAATTACAGTAGAATGTGTAGTATGATGTTTGCTCAAAAGATGGCATTAATCAAATGGATACTAGCATCACCATGCGACAGGCAGGGCCATCAGAGACAATGGCAGAAACACGGTTGTTGTTAAAGACCACTTTGAAGTGGTGCTTGAAATTTGAGAACATTGAGTTCCCCCCGTGTTTTCCTGACTTAACACCCTTTGACTTCTACCCATGGGAGACCTTAAAGGAGGTGGTGTCCTGCAGAAAACCGGCTACACTGGCCGTACTTCAGGAAGAATTTGAAAGGGCATGTGCAGTGGTACAAGTGGACACTTTGGTCAATATTGCTTCAGCAGTAGTTCATGGTAATGAGACGTATCTGGACACTGTTGGTAACCACTTTAAGCACTTCTTGTAATTGCATAAGTCAAACTGACTTTTATTCATCTTTTGTTATCGGTATATATTGAATATTACAATTTTAATACAGTTTTTTCTATTCTTGGCACCCTCTGTATGTAAGCAGTTTTTAAATACAGTTTCTCTTTGGATTTTTACAGATGACTTAGAAATACAAGGGCTGTCTGGAAAGTATCCAGCCATGCAATATGAAAAATAGAGGCATTTAGGACTGGATTTTTTAGACAGCCCTTGTATATCATCTAAGTGATTATAGGTATTTATGTATTGCAAAGAAATATTTTAGCTACTAAGGTGTAAGAAGGAGCTATGGGACATGACCTCTCTCCTCAAAGAACTTTTTAATCCAATTGAAAAGAGAAACAAAGAAAGACAAATAGAATGATAACTGAAAATCTCAACTAGTAAAATGAACATGTGAGTAGACTGGACCATATTGCTTAAAAGAACAAAAAAGATGAGATAATTTCCAAATAGGGTGATTAATGTAGGCTTCATAGTTAGTAAAAGTTAACGTTTATTACATTTATTGAAAGCTTATTTTATGTTAGGCACTGTTCTAAGTGCTTTGCTCATTTTATCTTGTGTAAGAATTACAATGACCTTAAGAGGTAGGCGCTATCCATCTTACAGGTGAACAAATTGAAACACAGAGACATTAAGTGTCCTGATGAAGGTCATACCTCTAGTAAGTGATGGAACCAGGAGGGAAGCCACTTAGACTGAGGAGCTTGTGCATTCTTAGGTTTTATGTCAAATACTTCTTAAAGGGGCTGAATTAAAGACAGACCTTAGAGGAAGGGAGGAGCTGGGATGGAAGCCATTTTTGGATACGTCAGTGAGATCACAGGCTTAGGGGTAGAAAAGCACAGTTACTGTTTGAAAAAGTGAGTAGTCCCTTTAGGACGCAATCAAGAGTTCCTGAAAGAATAAATAAAGATCAGACTGAGAAGCAAGAAACTGGAATCCCATTGGCAAGAGCCTTAGTAGGTTTAAGATAAAATACTTCAATTCCATGATTATGAGGCAGCCACTACGTATTTTTGATGTGAGTTAAAATTCTGGGCTATGCTTATCCATGTCCCTCAAGAAGCCAAGAGAAGTGGGTCTCTTCCTGCAACATCTGTGCTTTCCCATGAAGCCTGCATCTTACTCCACCCAGACGTCCTCTCATTGACTTTCTTCTGCTAGAGGCAGATAGACAGGGTCATGCCAATGACCTTCACCTTGACCATTCTCAGTTCCTGTCCTCCTTTACTTCTCTGTAGGATTCTTTCATACCTCACCATTTCTTCCTGGAACATTCTTTGTCTTTGACTCCTATGCCTGCATAGTTCTATTTCTGAAGGTGTGTGTGTGTGTGTGTGTGTGTGTGTGTGTGTTCTTCACCTTTGCTAACACTCTGAATATAGGTTCTGTCTCAGCCTACATTTCTTTCTCCCTTTACTCTTATTGCCTGTGACCTCTCCCACTTCTACAGGGGAGAAAGCAACTTTAAACCTAGACTTCTAAAACTGACTGCTTTACTATCAGAGCTCCCTGACCAGTAATTCCATCCACTGACTTCTTTCCTGCCCAGGAGGAAAGCACCTTCATACAGTTACGGTCCCAAACCACTCTGTCAGGTCCAAAGATGTTTGAATTCAGCCTTTCCTTACTTACGCTGGCTGCAGGGGTTTAGCTTACTCTATTTTTCTCTTTATCTCTTCCTTCCCAGCCTCTCTCATATGACTCCCCAACCACTATCACAAAGCATGGTTGCAGATAGGACCTGGCCTAAGTTCTCCCATTTGTCAGTGTTTCTGAACATAACACAGGCCTTTTGTGTTTTAAGTCATTTATAACACAGACACAGCTTGAGGTAAACTTGAAGCAACAGAAGTTAAGAAATCTTTTACAGTTTAAATGTAGTGGTTCATGGTTCATAATTCTGACTCCTTCACAAAGGTGGTAGCTTCTGGAAGTTGGACTCTCTTCTCTTTCTACTTCGCTTCACCAACCATGTCATCCATCATCATGAAGCTGCAACTCAGTGTGCTAACACAGAGCCCCCACATTTCTGTTTCACTCTTTACATCTACTTGTGCTGGACCTCCCACTGGAATGCTCAGGTAGCTGGGACACTGCTCCTTAGATGCCTGTTATGTTCTGAGTGCTGAGCTAGATGCAGAGTATAGCTGTATTAGCTCCACTTCCTCCTGGAACTTAAGATACTGTTTTAAAAGTGCGTGTGTGCACGCACGTGTGTGTGTGTGCGTGCGTGTGTGTGTGTATGCGTGTGTGCGTGCGTGTGTGCCTGTGCGCGCGCGTGTGTGTGTGCGT